>FXXK01000524.1:275665-287715 GCA_900184695.1 Betula pendula | reverse complement strand
ACTAAGATTTTTTTATATTTTTTTAATCAAATTGGCCCACCTCTTTATTGAAAATATGGGCCCCATTTGATTAAAAAAATACAAAATATTCCTAGTTGATCCCCTAGAAGGATTCTTAGAAGATGCACAAGCAAACCCCACACACGTCTATCTCTCTCATTCTCTTTTTTTTTTTTGTTCTTTCTTTTTCTCTCCACACGTCTATCTCTCTCTTTTTCTTTTTTCTTTTTTTTTGTTCTCTCTACTTTTCTTTCCGTCTTTTTCTCCCACTTTTCTCTCCACATCTATCTCTCTCATTTTCTTTTTCTTTTTTTTCCTCTCTAATTTTCTCTCTCTTTAATATCACGTCTCTCTCTCTCTCTCTCTACTTCATTATATCATCGAAATCATTTTTTTTCTTTTGCAATTTGTATTATGAATTATGTGGATATATTATAAATCATAGTTTTTAAGCAAAAACTGATTTTTTTAACTCATATTTTTTAAAATTTAACCAATCAATTAGTATTGAACCAGTTCTTTGTTTTTTCTTTTTGTTTTTCTTTTTCTCTCCACACGTCTATATCTCTTTTTTTTTTCTTTTCTTTTCTTTGTTTTTTCTCTCCACTTTTCTTTCCCTCTTTTTCTCCCACTTTTCAATCCACGTCTATCTCTCTCTTTTTCTTTTTCCTTTTTTTTTTGCTCTCCAATTTTCTCTCTTCAATATCACATCTCTCTCTCTCTCTCTCACTACTTCATTATATCATCGAAATCAATTTTTTGTTTTTGTTTTTGCAATTGGTATAATGAATTATGTGGATATATTATGAATCATTATAATAAATTTTTTAGTTTTTTAAAGGCTTATTGGAAGATTATAGTGTATTTTTGTTAGATTTTTGTGTTTTGTATTGTTAATCTGCATTAGCAATACTCATACTCATTCCATTTATTGCAGTTTAACGATTGTTTGACTTTTGTATTTTTTATTGTTAATCTGGATTAACAATATTCATACCTACCAATTTGTTGCAGTTTAAGGAAAAAGATAAAATTTATGTTTTTAGCTATCAATATATAGATATGAAACTATATATATATATATATAATAACTGAATTACACATCGAAGTGCTTAAAATTGCGACTCATATCATGAACCCATATTTATTAAGTTAAGAACCGGCTATTTAACTCTTTTTTTTTAAAAAAAAAACTAAACCGGTGCTGATCCGGTTGTTTTGATTTACTTCTGAAAACGCATGTCTCTCTCCTCCTCTTTTTTGTTCTTTTTACTTATGTTTTCTCTCTCTCTCTCTCTCTCTCAGAGTCTCAGGTACACATCTCTCTTTCTCACCCTAACGCATGTCTCTCTCTTTCTCTCTCTTTTTTGTTCTTTTTACTTTTGTTTTCTCTCTCCGGTAAAACACATCTCTCTGTATCAGGTACACGGTTTTTTAGTTTCTTTTCATTGAATATGTTTCTTCCATTTTTNNGTCCTTATTTTCAATTCTAATTTATATATTATTTTTATTAAAATTGCTTTTTTTTCCTTTTGTAATTTTACGCTAAATCCAGCGAAACTTTTTTTTTTATTTTTTTTATTTCCTGTAGTACTCTCTTACGTTTTCATTTTCGTCCCTTTTTTTTTTCGTTCTAATTTATATATTAATTTTTATTGAATGTTTTATGAGATTTTTTTTTAAAAAAAAATTGTGTGATTATTAGGATTTTCAAGCATTTTTGAACTGTAGTACTCTCTTACATTTTCATTTTTGTCCCTTTTTTTTCATCCTAATTTATATATTAATTTTTATTAAATGTTTTATGAGATTTTTTTTAAAAAAAAAAAATTGTGTGATTATTCGGATTTTCAAGCATTTTTTTAAAGTACTTTTGTTGCTTTTGAAAGCAAAATGAGACAACTTTATTTGATTGCTATGCAGAAAAGGAACAGAAACTCTTTTGAAACATGAAAGAGATAATTAAGCATTAAACTTGATATGAAAAGATTTATTTAATTGCATTAAATGTTGAGTTAAATATTTTGTGATTTTTCTATTATATTACTAGTTTTAATTTTTTTTGTTTTTATTTCCTGTAGTTATGTTCTTACGTTTTCATTTTTGTCATTCTTTTCCATTCTAATTTATATATTAATTTTTATTGAATGTTTAATGAGTTTTTTTAAAAAAAAAAATTGTGTGATTATTCAAATTTTCAAGCATTTTTTGGAAGTGTTTTCGCTGCTTTTGAAAGTAAAATAAGACAAAACTTTATTTGACTGTTATGCAGAAAATGAACATAAACTCTTTTGAAAGGCTAAAGAGATAATTAAGTATAAACCTAATATGAGAAGATTTATTTGACTCAGCATAAAGAAAAAAAATAGCCAAAAAGAAAACTCGGTTCAAATGCATTTATTTTGTATTCATTAAAAAAGAGGTTATTTGTATGTCTTTTTTCTTTGAACATTTCAAGAATTAGTAATATAATATGGTGTTCACACTTTAAATACTTAGATTTCCTGCTATTTCGTATTTTTGCTTTCTGAAATCAGAATTCCAGGTTTTCTTCGTTGCTATTTTTTTTCTTGTATATTTCTTTTCATTTTTTAAATCTACTCAACGGGAAACAAAAGATTTTATACATGTTTTAGGTTTATATGAATTAAAAATTAAGGGTTTATGTTTTAATTCAATTTTGAATTTTCTATAGAATTTTTTTCGTTTGTGTAATTTACTCAGATCTTTCAAATGAATCGTACTCAGATAGAAACAAAATCAGAATTTATCAGTACGAGACGTGGAGTATTTAAATGAATTTAAAACATGTTTATAGAATGGTTAAATTTTAAATTCATGTTTTATAGAATGTTTTTTTCGTTTTAATCAGATTTACTCAAATTTCACAATGTTTTTACTAGAATGTTTAATTCATTTGAATGTTAACAGGGGGATTATTATATTGTTTTGGTTGTAATACCTATTATAGTTCTATAAATTAAAAGATGTAATAAATTTTTTGAACATCTAAAAATAAAACGAAATATATTCACAACATTTAATGCAATCAAATAAATATCTTATATCTAAGGTTTAATACTTAATTCTCTCTTTATCTTTTCAAAAAGAGTTTATGTCATTTTTCTGCATAACAAAATTCCCAAATAAAGTTTTTGTCTTATTTTCTTTCAAAGCAGCCCCGAAAGGCATTTTTCCAAAAATGGGCTTGAAATTCAATGAATCACACATTTTTTTTTTTTCTTTTTTTTTTTAAAAAAAACTCATTAAAACACTCAAATGAAATTTATAAACATTCATAAAATTAGAACGCGGAACAAGAAGGACAAAAATAAAATGTAAGACATAATAACAGGAAATAAAACAAAAAAATTAAACAATAGTAATATAATAAAAAATAACAAATATTTACTGTGAACATTTAGATGGATCAAAATAAATCTTCTCAATATCATGTTTAATGCTTAATATACTTTTTCATGTTTCAAGAAGAGTTTCTATTCCTTTTTCTGCATTAACAATCAAATTAAAGTTGTCTTTATTTTGCTTTCAAAAGAAGCAAGAGAATATATTTCAAAAAATTGCTTTGAAAATCCGAATAATCGTACAATTTTTTTTTAAAAAAAAATTCTCATAAAACATTTCAATAAAAGAATGTAATATATTAAATTAGAACGAAACAAAAAGGCAAATGAAACGTAATAGAGTACTATTTTAGGAAATAAAAACAAGAGAAAATTTTAGTGGTGAAATTACAAAAGGAAAAAAAATCATTTTAATAAAATAATATATAAATTAGAAATGGAAAAATAAGACAAAAAAAAAAGGAAGAAACAGTGACTTCAATTTTTGAAACAGATAAACTAAAAACGTGCTACCGACCTGATAGAGAGAATGTGTTTTACCGGAGGAGAGAAAAACAAAGTAAAAAGAACAAAAAAGAAAGAGAAGAGAGAAGAGAGAGAGATGGGGAGAGGCATGTGTTAGGGGTGCGAGGAGGAGAGACGTGGTACCTTGAGGACTCTGAGGAAGAGAGAGAGAGGAGGAGGAAGAGATGCGTTTTTCACAGGAAGAGGAGAGGAGAAAGCATAAGTAAAAGGAACAAAAAAGGAGAGGAGAGAGACGTGCGGTTTTCAGAAGTAATTAAAATTCAACAATTGAGAGACATGCGTTTTCGGAAGCTAAAATTTCAAAAAGCCGCGTTCAGACGGGTTTAGATTTTTTAAAATTAAGTTAAATAGCCGATTTTTAACCAATAAATATTGGTTTCATTTTCCATGTGTTGGCAATTTAGAATACTTTCGATTTTGTAATTCAACTATGCATAGTATTAAATATGATATTAATTATTTAACATGTGTACTTATGCGAGTATAATTATATAAACGGTTAGATCAAATGATAAACGTATAAGATAAACTTTATTACTTGTTATATTTAATTCTCATATTATTTTTCTAAATACTTTATCATAATTTATGACATCATGATTATGTATCATTTATATTATGTACTGTATCATTATTATTATCTATATTTAAGTATATGTTAAACATTGTAGTTATTGCCAATGTCTGTTAGTCTTTGTCTTTGTATTCCTTTTTTTATGGTAGTATTAATTTTTTTCATTTACTGTAAATTGCCTTTCAAAAGTTAGTAGTCTTTTATCAATCATGTTAGATCAATATGTCTTTTTTTTTAATCACATTTTTAAAAAATACTTAAATCAACTAAACGAGCTTGAAATGAGCCCGAGCTTGGCCATTTTAAGACTCGATAAGCCTTTTATTAAGCTCGTGGCTCGACTCGTCAACACCTTTTTAATCGAACTCGGAAACTTCGCAAAGCCTTGGATCTCAACTTTGGGTTATAGTCTAACAAGCGAGTTTGAGCCTGATTTTTAAAGTTCGGCTCGGAGCTCCGGAGTTCGGGCTCGATTAACATTATTTTTCTTAAACGGAGTTCAAGCTGAAAATCTGAAAGTCCGACGTTTGCTCGGACTCGATTTACAGCTCTATCACATGTAAAAGTTTGATGAGAACATTATCACTAAGGATGGGTTACGGGGGGTATAGGGCTTTTAAAACATACTAGTTTGGGAAGCACGTGTTAATTCAATTATTTTCGATAGGTATTGTTGTGAAAGTTAACATTTAAGAATTCAATACAATACATAAAAAATATTTATAATTCTTAAATTAATATCTAAATTCTATACCCAAGCCGCATATTTAATTTTTATAAGGTAATTGAGAAATTTAGATTACAAAAGTGATACATATAATGTTTTTTTTTTTAAAAAAAAAAAAAAAAAAAAAAGAAAGAAAGAAAAAAACCTCCAAGTAGAGTTTTCTAAATGGTACACATATGTTCTTAATTTACTAATAAAGAAGACAAATTAATACACTTTTTACTAAAAAGTATATTATTTGTCTTCCTTCTGTGCCATTTGGTTAATATCAAATGTTAGTTCCCAAAAACACAACTTGCCAATGCTACTCAAAATAAGATACATAAATTCATTCATTTTCATTTGTTAGATCATGAAAGAAGAATTTATTAAATCTATGGTGTTTGGCTACGTCTACGAGCTTTTAAGGCCATTGCACTCGCATTCTTATTTTTCAACTACCTTTCATTTATCTAGAATAAGTGTTGTCCATTTGGACAATATAAGGGTTGAGTAAATATAATATCATTAGCAAATTATAAGCTACATATATTAGCCAAACAAGATTGATGTTCCAAAAACAAAATAGCTAAAATAGAAATTGCCACAACCTCAACGGTCAGGATAAAAGAACTATTTAGTTCCGTAGCAATTTTAAGTGCCGCCAGAATGAATCCATATTTGAATGTTCTTACTGCCAAACAACAAATAAAAGGAACATTAAAAGTGCCTATTGACTTTATCAAAAAGATCCCGATAATTTCCAGTCCATGACGATACAAAAATCAATCCCATACACTATTGTTATCCAAGTTACATCCCTTTTCCTTGACAGATTGTTAGAGTTTCCGATGGCAAGACAATTTGGGGACACCTCAAATGCATTAAATCAATTATCACCAAGTAGTCATTTTACTTATTTTTGGTGATTGTGCGCAGTGAGGTGAAAATCATTATTGGGTGTATTTATAATATGCGCTTTCTACGTTACATACTGAGAAAAATAAGTGCTACAGGAAACATAAACTTATTATAGCGTGTACCTACTTAGAAGGGTTGTGGTGAATTTATAATAAGTGAAGTCCCCTCATAACCCCTCATTTATATTTATACGAGTAGCCTATCCATTCTTTGTCACATTACAACTCTACATTGACAAAATATCTCAACTATACAATAATCTTGAAGGTTATAAGCATTAATTCATACATGAATTCTATATTACACGGTGAATACTCAATTACTGTGATTTGTCTGGATAGTTTCCCTTAACTATTTTGATTAATTGGTAAGCATTAGATGATTAGTAGTTTAAAATAGCAGTGCGAGTGCATGGCTTAAGCTCGTAGGACAATAGATTTGGATCGGTGAAGTTTATTTCCATAGGAATCTATACGGTCGATGTTCAATTGATGAGGTTTTAGGATTTATTTTTGTGTTTCTTATTTTGTGGTGGTTTGCTGTGGTGTTTTTGCTTTTTGTTTTTTAGATGTGACTTTTTACCCATTCACTGAGGACGAATTATCTTACTTATTTTTGAGTTAAATAAGTAACATTAATTCGTATTTGGTTACTTAGGGGTATCAACTGCTCGCTTTGCTTAAGTATAAAAAACTTTCTGTACTGTTTTACTCTATTTTCAAAAATACAGAATAAATTTTGTGTGGGCTAATATTTAATTCTAGGTTTCTATTATCATATGTGTGTGTGCTCTTTTAATTTATTTAATTTTAGGCCAGTAAAAGTAACATTACTATTTCATTCATCTCATAAGTCGTAAAATTTTAATTTAATCAATGACACTTTCATATACTTCCATACTCAGTTGGGGGTAAAATAAAAATTTGGGTTAAATATTACTTGGTATAATAGGAGTATAGATTAGGATGATTAATTTTAGTAGCATATATAATTAGTTTTTTTAATGTTCATCTGTTAATTATGAACTTTTTACTCCATGTAACTTTCTCCAATAGTTATATAATCTTCACCTTTCTCTCTCCCAGTACTGTTCCGGCAATAGGATACACAAGTTTCCTAAAAGTCTACACTACCTCTCTTGTCTATCATTTTTTATTTGTTAATTTCTCTTCACTTCTTATTGTGATTTGAGTTGCTGTTCTTGATGTCGTGACTGATCAGGACATTTAGATTTTCGCCATTCTGAGATCGTTTATGTCTTAATTATTATAGCATGGTAATCGAAGCCGAACTCTTAGCCGGAGAGTCCTACCTTAAAACTCAGCTCCAATGGTCCACATCGAGTCACTTATGGTTACTAGAATGCTTTGTGATGCTACAAGGTTATTTAGATGGTATCGTGTTTTGTCTTTCGGATTAACTGAAGGTATGTTGTACGAGTTGTAGCTCACTTGTATGACTTATAGTTTAAAAGGCTTACGGTTCTTAAATGGGTACCGTATAGGTGAGACTAGTTTTAGTTTTGATCAATATTATTACTTAAAATGATTTTTAGTTGTAAAAAAAGACAACAGAGACATATTCTGAATTTACTTCATAGATTGATCCTCACAACAAGTTTCGATTGCACACATTTTCCAAGTAATATGAACATTGACTAGTCCAACTCTATTTACTAAGATCCAAAGGAAGTTTATTATGCCTTCTGACTAAAGTCGCGCACCTTTTGGTTTTAAATTCTAACTACAATTTCATAACCGTGGAAACAATCTTGTTTATTAAATAGTTCTTATAACGAATCATGATAATATAAATGAGTAAGTACATACTAATGATCATTAATGGAAACTGTCAGATAATGATATAGTGGAAGAAGCAACTATCAACTCAATTAGTCATCATCAAACAAATATGATAATAATAGTGTGTAAGTTATGACCAAACATCTTTAAATGGTTTAACAAATTCAACAACCCATGTTGTCCATTTTAGTTTATGGTATACAATAAGTATTTATCGATGTTATCTATCAGTATTTTCATGCTATAAAAATTCAATTTTGAATAATCATACTGTAGTATTATCTGCATTAGGTCTTTAAAGTTTAATTATTGACTCGTAGTGGAGTGACTAATGTCCTTATTATAATATGCTACTCATTTCGTCAACCTCAAGTGAGAATAGTTTTAATAGATTCTAAAAACAATTTTGGTCTATCTCATATATTATTTTTTGTTTTGGTTTTTTTGATTAAAGACATGGGGTTGTTGTTTTGGACCTTGCATAAATCTCCACATTCGCAAATTGTAAACCTTCACTTATATGTTGAGTTATATGGTTGCTTTTCCAAATGGAATATTCTCTAATCTGTAGAGATTTATTTTAATACTATCGGATAGCCCTGCTGGAACGGTGTTTTGATTTACTTCTGTATAGCGGTATTGTCTCTTTGTTGTTTAATTAGTATGGAACGCTGGGCTGCTTTTTAGCCTTTCACTTCTATATTGTGTTTGTCATTAATGTTATACTTATGTTTATTCTCTCTCCCTTCCATATTTTGTCTTAAATTTTTTCTTTTCTCATCTCATCGAATCGCATCTCTTTCTTCAGAGTCTAGGTACACGTCTCTCTCTCTCGCACCTAACATTGCTCTCTCTCTCTCTCTCTCTCTTTCTCTTTCTTTTTTTGTTCTTTTTATTTGTTTTCTCTCTCCGGTAAACAATCTTCTCTTATACGTACACGGTTTTTGTAGTTTAGTTTCTTGATTGTTTTTCCTTTTTTTTGTCCTTTTTTCATTCTATTTATATATTATTTTTTTAATTGTTTTTTTCCTTTTTGTATTTCCACTATTTTGTTTTTATTTCCTATAGTACTTTTTCGGTTTTTTTTTGTCCTTTGTTCTATTTAATTAATTTTTATTGAATTTTTATGGAGTTTTTTTTAAAATTGTCGATTATTCGGTTTTCAAGCATTTTTTGAATAATTTTTGCTTCTTTTTGAAGCAAAGAAGACAATTTTTGATTGTTATGAGAAAGGATAGAAACTCTTTTGAACATTTTAAAAGTATTAACATTAACATGTATGAGATTATTTATTCCATTAAATGTTAGTAAATATTTGTTATTTTTTATTATTATTATTTTTAATTTTTTTTGGTTTTTATTTCCTGTAGTTATGTTCGTTACATTTCTTTTTGTCCTTTTTTCCGTTCTAATTTTATGAATTGTTTAAATTCATTTTGGTGTTTTAATGAGTTTTTTTAAAAAAAAAGAAAAAAAATTGTGTGATTTTCGATTCAGCATTTTTTTGGAAATGCTTTCGCTGCTTTTGAAAGTAAAATAGCAAACTTTTATTTGATTGTTATGCAAATGAATAAACTCTTTTGAAAGTAAAGAGATATTAAGTATTACCCTGATTATGAATATTTATTGGATTGCTTTAAAGTTGAGGTGAATATTTCGGTTTTTATTTTTAGAATGTTTCAAATTTATAATTTATTTAATGATGATAATAGTTCCAACAATATTAATACATTCCTGTTACATTCAAATGGAATTTAAACTTCTATAAACTTTGAAAATTTGGTAATCTGATTTAACGATTATAAACACTTATATTATCACAATGAACTGTAATAATTTATTACATATTCTATATGTTTATATCATTATTTAAAAGCTATATCAGTTTACCGTATCTGAGTAATTCTGATTAATGTTATATCCGTGGTTGGAAATTCATTTGATAAATTGAGTAAATTACACGAAAAAAATTCTTAAAACATTCAATGAATTAAAACCATAAATCTTCTTAATTTTATTCCTTAAATACGGGAACAGTGGTTATTCATTTCTTTGTTCTGCTAATGCTCTGTAGTTTAAAATAATGATATACCATGTTCTATGAGATAACGTAAGAAAACAAATAAGTGGACGAAGAAACACCGTAGTAATTATCTGGTATGATCAAAAGATTCTGTAATGAAAACTTAGGAGTGAATGTATCAAATTTGGGATCATTGGTGTAAGTTTGATAACTCAACTAAAGGATTTAGTTAGGTGTGGATTTAAAATTAAAAGTGATGATGATTCCAAGATGATAAGACAACGCCGAATTATAAAATATGTATGGGTGTGTTAAATGCAAATCTACGGGACCATACTTTGCATTTGGAACCGAGTTTTCTTTTTGCTATTTTTTTTTAGCTTAGTTTCATTTTAAAATATCATAATGGGCCTAAATGTTGAATCAATTTCACTCACTATGTTCTTAATGGTTTGACATATTTTGAATGGTTTATATTCCGGGATTGAGCTAGAATTGCAACGGTTTTTATGTGATGTCTTTATCAATTTATTTATAAGTACTTTGAGAATCCGTGTTATGTGATTCCTTCTTTGTATGGTGCCTCTACTATCATGATATTCCTGTGTGGTATTTGTTGGTAGATTTTTTATTGTTTTTTGCTTGCGAGAAAAGAAATACATATACCAACGTATATAAGCAGGCAATATAATTAAATATGTTTGCCATCGACCTTCATATAAGGTAGAATTATGAGTATAAGACGGATCAAGAGGATTGAATTAATTTTATGACTGTTTCAATTGGTGAGTCAGAAGTAATCAAACTAGTTTGTATTTTAATAATCGTTTTAATTCAAGTTCAATAGAGAATAGAAGTTCTTTACTGTTTTAAATAATTCTTGATTGTTTATTCTATTTGTAGCTTGTTATACGAAGATTTGTTTGTCATGTGTGTTTTTTATTTGTACAATTAAGAAATATTTCATTTGAAAATAGCTTGGTAATCCATTCATAGATAGCTTTTAATATTAGGTTTCCATTAGTAATAAATTTCTATTAAATGTTGTATAATAAAATGAAGGTTTTTTATGCATTTTATATATTATAAAAAAAAGATATTTTTTATCATAAACATAATAGTTTTAATTACATTTTTAACGTATATATCTAATGTGACAACTAAAAATGTTCATATTTATAACTTCTATTATCCTTACAAGATCAACATAATGTGTTAATAGAACTTATAAGGAATTTAATATTGCTAAAATGAAGTGGGTATAGATTATTGTCTTTTTATGGACAAAAGAAATTAATTAATGTAATGATGGTGATCACAACGAGGTATTAGCATTCTTTCAAGAAGGTGGTAAAAATAATCAGGTGTGTTATGTTAAGCATTGCTCACCGAATAGACACCACCTTTTCAATACTCACATACTTCTTATATGGTATTCTTATATTTGATTTCAATACATAGTTCCATCAACTTTCTCTTCGATATAAAAGACATATTAACCTTAGCACAATGATAGCTTTATGTAGCCAGATTATAATACTTTCCCTTGTGTAATACAAGTTCGACCATTATATTATTCGAACTGAGAATCTCTTTGATAATTATTATCTTTATTAAATCCCTACTTAGATAATTAGAATACTAGGTGGTATATTCTCTTACTATTTTCGTTTTTTTTTGTCCATATACTCTTATTCTTTATATCAAATAAATACATAAGAATAGGAGCTATATGCAAATAAGTAATTTAATATGTTAGTCTAAAAATTCTTTCAAAAAACTGCAATATTTGCTAGATAAATCTGAAATTATATATTAGTTTCTGTGGTTGTTTATAATTTATGAGCTAAATCAAATTGTATTGATGTAATAATGTGATCACTTATTTTTTCATTTTAACACACAAATTTTTGTATTGTGTTTCTTTGTAATTGCTGACTGGTTTATTCCAGCAACATGTTGTAATAATAATATTCGTCGTGAAATAATACAGAAGAGTCTTCATCAGAGCATAAACCTGAAGAATAAAGTTAATCTAAAGATCGTAACGGTACAAGTTTTGACTTCGTCTCTACAGCATAGATTTGTAGTAGCATATAATCTTAAAGAAAACTACGAACTGAATGACTTGGTA
>FXXK01000524.1:262811-273865 GCA_900184695.1 Betula pendula | reverse complement strand
AGATCCGTCTACGGGAGGCAATACAGACGAGGAGGCTAACCGGCAAAGACAGATTTGGGGTTGAGAGAGGTGAGAGGTGGAGGAGATTGGCCATCATAGGATGAAGGAGAGGTCGGTAAAGCTGTTATGCTGGATAGGGCCTCCGGAGAGGCGGATAGGATCTCCAAAGAGGCTAATATTACCTCCGAAGAGGTAGGAAGGGAAGGAGGAAGAAGGAAAGGGGAAGTAGGGGGGAGCAGAAGGGTTTCCCCCTCCTCCCAAGCAGAATGAACTTTAATCTTCGCTTATGAAATGATATCTAATATAAAAAATGATGATAATATTCATACAATGTTTTATGTGTAGTTGTGTCACTATGTTCAATAATGTAATATTATATAACCTTTAATATGTTTTTTTATTGAAATAGGCGTGATAAGATTTTTTTACACAACTTTTTTATCATATAATGAAAAATTCTATGGAAATGTTTAAGTTTTAAAATTAAATAATAATGAATAATCCCGCGCATTGCACGGGTTATGAGTTAGTTTATATAATAGCCGAATCATTAAACGAAGTGCTCTAAAATCACAACATGTGGTGTGAACCCATCGTTTTTAAGCAAAAACCGATTTCTTAACTCATATTTTTTTGAAACTGAACTAGTCAATTAATATTGAACCGGTTCATTGTTTTTTTTTTCCCTTTCTTTTTCTCTCCACACGTCTATCTATCTCTTTTTTTTTTCCTTTCCACTTTTCTTTCCTTCTTTTTCTCTCCACACGTCTATCTCTCTATTTTTTTTTTCCTCTCCACTTTTCTTTCCTTTTTTTTTTTTCTCTCTACTTTTCTCTCCACGTCTATCTCTCTCTTTTCCTTTTTCTTTTTTTTTTCTTTCCAATTTGCTCTCTTTAATATCACGTAATGCGAGTCTCTGGTGTTTCTGTATTCGACTAACGATTTATAACGCTTTGCTAATCTATTTGGAGTAACCTGAACAAATTCGAGCATTGTAATATTCATCCAAGGAGTAAATTCTGGGGCTTTATGTCGACGTGGAATAATCTAAGTGCTGAACTCCTTCATGTAAATACAGAGTCCTCTGGCAATCCAAAAGAATTTGGATTCTTTGCTTCCAATTTGGTGTTCAGGTCTCCAAAAGTAAACTGCTAAGTTCCATTGCTCAAGAACTCGTACACCAGTACCGTTGCACACCCTCGATCACAGAATCCAAGCAAGTCCTGACCGATTCTTGTGATGTGTCCTTAGACCCAATAATTTCAACTTCAGCCTTGAATATTCCATCTCCCTTCCTCGGTGCAGCATATTTAACTTCTTGACTGCCAACAAGGATCGAGTACATTAAACCCATCTTGAGGCGCTCCTTGTGGTAAACAATACCGAAAGCTCCTCTTCTCATTCTTCTTGAACCCGTCTGTAGCCTCTTACAAGCTCTTTGTATGAATGCAGCGCAATTCCATTTGCGAGCAGACCCATTTCTGTCAATTTTGTCCAATTTCTTCTTGTAATTGTAGAAAAATGCATGACAAATAAGCGCCAATCAATATAACGAAACAAACACAGGCCACCCAGAAGCATGACCCCAGCCTATCAAACATTCTGGTTCTTCCTTCTTTCGCACTGACTCTTGCCTAGTATGGAATTATCTTTCTTGAACTTTGATAAAACTTCCCTTCATAATTTTTGTTAATCTCCCATTGGGAGCTGGTACTTCTTCTTCCAACAGATATTATTTTTCCGAAAATATTGCAACAGCACACATGCAATCTTGCATGCAAGAATTTTCTTGCAATTTCTTTTCAGTAAAAGGCTTTACCTCATGTAATCTGATAATGGCCAATTAGTATTTGTTTAGATCTTCTAAATAATATAGAGCTTGTTGAAATAAGTTTCATCTTCTTATTGCATCGGCTTGTAATGGGAAAGTCTGGCTTTGCAAGCTTCCATACGGATCCTTTGGATCGAGTAAATGAGTATCCTGTCGGGGCATTCACATGTTCGGCCTTTTACAATGCTGAATTTCTGCTTATGTTCTAGAATCCTAGATGTATGCTTATGGATAATCTTATGTAAGATGTTGTGATTTAACTCTGTTTTCGATTATCAATAATGCTAAACTGGATTTTATATGCATATTATATTATATGTATGAGTTATATATGGAACTCCATAAAAGAAAATGTAAATTGGTAGTTTTTCGTTTTTTTATTATAAAACCCTCAGTCTAAGGCAAATAGAAATTACGTTTCCAGTACTAGCCAAGGGTACTTTGATACACAGCTTTATAAAATAAATAGAATAAAACTGACGCTTGGGTTTTTAAATATGTTGCGACCTTAACCAGTTTTTTCAAAAGAAATAAATTTAAAGAAAAATAGGGGGCTAAATGACAAACAATTAGCGGGTGGGTTAATTGTGCATTGTTAAGTTGAGTTTGTGGACTCCACTCGCACTTGCTCCCATATCTCGCCTTCTCTTACGCCCGCTTGGGCAATCGTCAAGTTTGTTGAGGATGGACTACATTCCGAAGATAATGGACCGCTGGCGGGCTTTGTTGTGATGGGGTCTTGTGGTCTGTGGGCACGACAAGGTTAAGCCAGAGAAACTAATGTAATATGGGCCAAGAGCATCTCGCGCGTGATCGCCATTCTCACTTTGGATCAAACAAAATGACTTATACCAACGAAAATAACTTCAACCAACCCATTTTGAAAGAGCACAAGAAAACCAAAAACAAAAAAATGCAAAATCAGTTCTTATAATCGGCCAATAAATTACAAATGCTCATTCTAATTATTCATTGTGGAATAAAAAATAATTCAGAGGTCCTCAGAGTATTATTTTTCAATTTTTTTGTACCCATTTGTAATAAAAATGAAAAATGTTTGGTTGTCAATTCAAATGATCTATCTTTATTTTTTTTTAATTTTTTTTCAGGTGATACAGTACACGTAATAAATCTCTACTTTTTTAGGGAAAAAAAAATAGATAACATAACGAGAAACATTTCTCAATAAAAAGTGATATTCAAACTTTTTTTTTTTTCCTATTTAATAACAAAACGCCAAATCTTGCTTTTTATTGTCTTGTCTTGTCTTGTAACGACGGCTGATTTTTATTTTAAATTAATATATTTTAGAGTGTCACATCATTAGACGAAAAAGTCATTAAGATGAAATGGCAAACACCAAACTCAAATAGGAATTCAAAAACCGCAAACAAAGGTCTGTTTTGCTACTTGTTTTGAAAAAATAAGTTTTTTTGTTTTTCAATCAACTAAACGCGTTTTTGTATTTTGGTAACTGTTTTGAAAACAAAAATAAGTGAAAATTTAAAATATTAAAAATAAAATCTGGAAACAACTTATACATGTTTCAAAAACAGTTTTCGAATATTTTCATTTATTTTCTTTGTTTTTCTTCTACAATCAACAGAGATATTTATTATTATTATGCATATAATTAATTATATTATATACTTATACATATTTACATATATTACTATATTATATTTAATTATTTACATATTTTTTAAATTCCATTATTTGCATAGCTTATTTAATTAATATTAGTATATTATGAATAAATAATAATATTATATAATATCATAAATTAATTTAATGTCTAAAAATTATAATGCATAGCATTATAGCATATAAAGTATAACATTAACACATAACATTTTTTAAATAATAACTTTTAATTATAACCATATACTTATAACATAATTATTATTATTATTATTATTATTATAAGGCGAGCCTTATACGAGCTTGTTTATAAATGGTTTAATACCAAGCAAACTGAATTTAAACGAGGTATGAAATCATTAATAATTAAGCCTATTTTGTGATTCATAAAACAATCCGTTTAATAATAATGAGTCGAGTTCGATTCGAGCCTAATTGAGCTGAGTTGGAGTATGTTTTTCAAGTAGCTTTATTCATTTAAACAAACATCCTGCTTCACTTTCATGGTAATTTTCTCTCTTATCATATTTACTAGGATTAATATTCATATAGTAATATTATTACAATACATATTACTTTTGATTGGTTTTTTTAGTCCTAGATTCCTATGCTTTATTTTTTGGTATTCATAAAAATTAGGTGTTGCAATTTTTTTATAAATCAGTATGTGAAAATAGAAAATTATTTTTTACAACAGTTTGTCCAAACAAATTTATACTAATTTTAATGTTATTTTCGAAAACAGTTTGCCAAACATTTTTTTTTAGCGAAAAAACAATAGAAAATTATTTTATGTTTTTATTTTCGAAAACATTTTTAAAAACAAAAACAAAAACTGATATGCCAAAACGAGCCGTTTGGCCATCAAAGCCGTGGTTTTCAGTAAAGGTTCTATTAACTTTTGAATGTTTTTGAGTTTCAATGTGCTATAAAAACTCATATAGGAATTCAAAGCGCAAACAAAAGTTGGAAACTTGGGCGCATCAAAGCCATGTGTTTGACCAAAGGTTCCATTAACTTTGAAAGTTTTTTGAGTTTCAATATGATGTAACCAACCTCCAAATAGGAATTCAAAACACAAACAAAACGTTGGAACTTGGGGCCGCCAAAGCCGTGTGTTTGACGACAGGTTTTATTAGTTTGAAGGTTTTTAAAGTTCAATTGTAATATAAATTAAAAAGCATATTAATAATTTTTTTATTAAAAAAAAAAAATTGTTTTGAGTAAATTTTTTTATTAAAAGTACTTAAAAGTACTTGATGTGATATAAAAAATAAAAATATAAATTACTAAAATATAAAAATTGAAATATAAAAAAATTAAAACTTTTTAATGTGATTTTTCGCTCTTAGAATGTTAATAGAAAATTAAAACCCAACCTTTGTCCAACTAGGTTGGGTAGCATGGAATATGTAGAATTATAAAGTATATTTTCTTGCATGTTCCCCATGGTGGGAATGCGTAGCGCCTTGTTCTAATTAGCTTTGGCCTAGCTGTACAATACAATTGACGTTTGACGTTCAACGCACTACCACACTCTCGCAACACTCGAAATGATGCAACTACATGAAATTTGTCCAAACACGCTGCATATGAGCTGTCACGCTTCACGTCAAATCAAATCTCCAATTATTCAATAATTACAGCAATAGATACAGTAAAAATATTTACAGCTTTAAACGCCCTCACTCTCTCTCTCTGCGCGCGTATATATATATAGTATAAAAGACGATGTTAATCTTTTCAACTCCTTATTCAATAAAAAAAAAGAAAAAAATTAACTGGACAAATTTTAATAACTTCAGTTTTTATACAAAATGGATGGAGATAAATGGAAAACTGAAAAGAGAGGGAGAAATATTTCTGTATGTATTGACATTTCAAAATGCAATGCCTCATCCGGACGGCCAAAAAAAAAAAAAAAGTATATGACTCGTCGATCCATGGACCCATCGACTGTCTTCATGTTCATCAAGGAATCCTAATCTGGTCTTCATGGTTGAAACTTGAAATCCACGTACGGAAATGGCCATATATCATCTGGATATGACTACGCGCTCTCTCATCTCATCTCCACCTTATCATACATTTGTAATCGTTCGATGAAAACATTAAGTCACACTTACAGCACGCAGATGACAACTAAGCTTAAAAATAATAATCACTCAATTTTAACTTTTGAGTAATTTTTAATTCATTCAAATAAGATTCTACGATTCACCTATGAATGTCACGGCTCAAAGTTTGACTTGAAGTAGTACTCTTTATAGTTCAAATTCACACGAACTACAAAATAATAAAATGAATTCTTAAGAAGAATAGCATGATTGATCTAAACATACTCTATCCACCGGATGGTATGCTGTAGGAATTAAAGGCAATACCTTATGTATTACCTTGATAAAAATCAGACAGTACCCAATCACTCTCGAGAGATGAAGAAGAATGAAGAATAAAATAATTCTATTTTTTGAGCGTACAGTATAGCTTGGCAATTATTGTTTATGCTTTAGTAGGGGTGTTCGTCAGTTAAGTCGGTGTCAAAAATAGTATTTTCAGCCTTTCGCCAAATCACAGTCGCGGGTAAAGTGCGAAATCGTACCGACTTTACTGGCATGTGGGCTTTATTTCGCTCTACCTAACATTACCGATTTTGTCGGTAATGACAGTCTGAAATGTCGTTAAATGGTCCGCGTTTTTAGCTATCAATATACAGATATGAAACTAATGTTTTGTGCCTTAGCTTTGATTAGAATGTCACAACTCCCTCCAAAAAATTGTGATTGGACGTCAACTGTATTTTATTTGTAGGTCGTTTATTTTTAATTTTTGAATTTTTAGTAGGCTAATAAAATATTAGTGTATTTTTGTTTGACTTTTGTATTTTGTATTCAATCTCAATTGTCGCATGGACTTCCCAAAACGATGTTAGTAAATAGCAAGTCTAGCTGGAAGCTTTAGCTCGGGCCACGTTGGGTCTTGAGGCAATGCATTGTCTTGATACAATGTATTTTAAAATCATGATGGCCATGAATCTACTAGAACTTTATAGTTATGAGTTCAATGTGGTAGACATATTTGAATATTTTCTATCAAAAGAGACAGAACATAACTTGACGACGAGTTCTTTTTAAGCAGAGGAGACTGATGTATAGTTATTTGCTTATGTTTCTATATTTAAGTTGAAGTCTTCTATTGAATGGATAACCAAAAATTTATAAGCAAAGTCTTTATATCCTCTAGCCATGAGTTTGAGAGAAAGGAGGAAATTGGCCCCTAAAAGTGCCAAACAGTTCTATATTTACAAAATTCTATCTGTCAAACGCCTAGGCCCATAACAGTTGGGGTTTTGCAAGTGGCGACGGATCCAAAGGTTGGGGTTATATGGGTTTGTTTGTAAAGAACTTGTGTTCGTTTTGCCCCCAAGTATGTATTTTGCTTGGTTTTTCTAGTAATAATAATAACGAAATAAAAATACTTTTAGCAAACAAAATACAAAACAACAACAATAAAAGTTGAAATTACAAAATTTTGGTGAATAGAAAATTGTTTTAGGGTTTATTATTATTATTATTTTCTCTGCTCTCGGTGTCTCCGCAAACTTCACCACGTCGGGCTTCTTAACCATACCTTCTACTCCTTCATTCCCACCAACCACTATTTCTCTCTTCACTTCTTCTTTGACACCAACTTCTGCCTTTGGTCCTAGCTTCAGAGATGGGAATTCAAGCTTGAACTTAGGGAATTCCAAAAAAAAAAAAAAACTTTAGATTTAGGGTAAGGGAATTAAAAAAAAAAAAAATACCTTAGTCACTAGGACTAGCAATTTTTTAGACGACCCCAATCTAGATACGAACTCAACACGAAATTAAAAAGTTATGGTTGATGAGTCTTACCCATTTAATTAAACTAGTCAAGTTATGGTTGATTTTTATAGTCTTATACACATGCTTTGACACAATCCAAACCTGACACGCGGCATAGTGGTAAACAATTTTTTACATGATTTGTGAATCTAACACGAACAAAATACAAAATTAAAAAATTGTAGTTAAGAGGTTTGACCTGTTTAATTAAATTGATGATGTTAAAATTAACCTATATAATCTTATACTCATACCTTAACACGACTCGAACCTAAAGCATAGGGGTGTACAAATTCACCGTCTACCGCGTACCGACCGTGTACCGACCGAGTTTCGACCGTCTTTGACCGCCTACCGCCCACTGGCGGTCGGTAGGCGGAAGAAAAAAATTTCTTCCGACATTTGTCGGTCGGTAGGTGAAAATGGTTTTGTACCGACCGCCTACCGACTTTAACCGACTTTAGCCGACATTCACATTCTCATAATCAATATAATTGGAAATGAGAAAAATTCACATTTTGAGAAATCTAATCATGTTGTGCCACATTACTTTGTAAGAGTTTTTTTGTAAAATTTTTTTAAAGTATTTTATGATGTCACTATGAGAATGTAAATGACCGACTTAATACGTTTGTGAATGTTGATTATGAGAATGTAAATTTGAAACATGTTTTTATATTATTGGGACATATTATATTTTGAAAATATCCATAATTTTTGAAAATGACCATATTAGAAACCCTATTTTTCGACCCAAAAAAAGCATAGGCTGCAAGGCCATAACCTAAAAATTGGCCCAAAAAGTGCATGGGCTACCCCAGCCGAACTAGAAACTTGACCGATTTAACCGACATTTCCGACTGTCATTACCGACAAAAGTCGGTAATGTAGGTAGACGAAATAAGCCCACATGCAGTAAAGTCGGTACGATTTTCGACTTTACCGACTGTGATTTGGCGAAAGGCGAAAATACTATTTTTGACACCGACTTAACCGACGAACACCCCTACTAAAGCATAAACATAAATTGCCAGCTATACTGTACGCTCAAAAATAGAATTATTTATTCTTCATTCTTCTTCATCTCTCGAATATTGACTGTCTCGTTTTTATCAAGGTAATACTAGGGTATTGCTCAATCTACAGATACCATCCGGTGGATGAGTATGTTTAGTATCAATCATGGCTATCTTCTTAGAATTATTTTATTATTTTTGTAGTTCGTGTGAATTTGAACTATAAAAGTACTATCTCAAGTCAACCTTGAGTCCCAAGTGAATGTTAGATCTATTTGGATGATATAAACAATTACTCAAAAGTTAAAATAGTGATTATTATTTTAAGCTAGTTGTCATCTGCGTTGCTGTAAGTGTGACTAATTTATTCTCGAATCATTACAAATGATATATATAATAATAAACCTAGTCATATCCAATGATTATATGCCATTTCCGTACGTGGATTTCAAGTTTTCAACCATGAAGACCAGATTAGTCCTTATGAACATGAAACATGCATGGTCCATGGATCGACATCATATACTTTTTTTTTTGGTCCGGATGAGGTGCATGCATTTTGAAATGTCAATCACATACAAGAAATATTTCTCCCTCTCTTTTCAGTTTTCCATTTATCTCCATCCATTTTTATAAAACTAATTATTAAATTTGTCCTAGTTAATTTTTTTTTTTTTTATTAATAAGAGTTGAAAAATTAACATGTCTTTTATATATATATATATACCCCATTAATAAATTAGGTTTAAATGCTGTAAATATTTTTACTGTATCTATGCTGTAATTATTTGAATAATTGAGATTTGATGTTGACGTGAACGTGACAGTCATATGCAGCGTGTTTGACAATTTCATGTAGTTGCATCATTTGAGTGTTTCAATTGTAGTGGTTGAACGTCAAACGTCAATTTTATTGTAGCAGCTAGGCCAAAGCTAATTAACAAGGCGCTACGCATTCCCACCATGGGAAATGCGAAGAAAATATATCCATTAGTAATTCTACATTTTCCATGCTTACCCAACCTAGTTGGCAAAGCCTGGTTTTGGGTTTTAATTTTTCTATTAACATTCTAGAGCGAAAAATCACATTAAAAGTTTTAATTTTTTATATTCAATTTTTTATATTTTAGTAATTCTTTATAGTTTTATTTTTATATCACATCAAGTACTTTTTTTAGTACTATTTAATTAAAAAAATTTACTCAAAACAATTTTTTTTTTTTAATAAAAAAATTATAATATGCTTTTTAATTTATATTACATTGAAACTTAAAAACCTTCAAACTTAATAAAACCTTTGTCAAACACACGGCTTTGGCGGCCCCAAGTTCCCAACGTTTTGTTTGTAGTTTTGAATTCCTATTTGAGTTGTTACATCATATTGAAACTCAAAAACTTTCAAAGTTAATGGAACCTTTGTCAAACACATGGCTTTGATGGCCCAAGTTTCCAACTTTTTGTTTGCGACTTTGAATTCCTATATGAGTTTTTATAGCACATTGAAACTCAAAAACATTCAAAAGTTAATAGAACCTTTACTGAAAACACGGCTTTGATGGCCAAACGGCTCGTTTGGCATATCAGTTTTTGTTTTTGTTTTTAAAAATTGTTTTCGAAAATAAAAACATAAAATAATTTTCTATTGTTTTTTCGCTAAAAAAATGTTTGGCAAACTGTTTTCGAAAATAACATAAAATTAGTATAATTTTGTTTGGACAACTGTTGTAAAAATAATTTCTATTTTCACATACTGATTTATTAAAAAAATTGCAACAACCTAATTTTATGAATACCAAAAAATAAGCTAGAATCTAGGACTAAAAACCAATCAAAATGGTAATATGTATGTGTATATATATATACTATAGAATATAATNTTTTTAATTTATATTACATTGAAACCTAAAAATCTTCAAACTTAATAAAACCTTTGTCAAACACACGGCTTTGGCAGCCCTAAGTTCCCAACGTTTTGTTTGCAGTTTTAAATTCCTATTTGAGTTTTTACATCATATTGAAACTCAAAAACTTTCAAAGTTAATGGAACCTTTGTCAAACACATGGCTTTGATGGCCCAAGTTCCCAACTTTTTGTTTGCGACTTTGAATTCCTATTTGAGTTTTTATAGCACATTAAAACTCAAAAACATTCAAAAGTTAATAGAACCTTTACTGAACACATGGCTTTGGTGGCCCCAAGTATCCAACTATTTTTATTTGCTGTTTTGAATTCCTATTTGAGTTTGGTGTTTGCATTTCATCTTTATGGGGATGTTTGAGAAAGGATTGTGATTGTGGTTAGAGGATTGTTGACTTTTGATGTGATATAAAGTAGTGAGAATGTTGTAAATTTTTTGTATTGAAAAGTGAAAATTTTTATTTTTTAGTGAGTATTTTATTTGAATGTAATAAAAAAATATTTGATGTGATATAAAAAGTGAAAAAAGTTGTTAAAAAGTAGTTAATGTGACATAAAAAGTGAGAATGTTTTTTTTTTGAAAAAATCAAACCCATAAACAGTACAATCCTAGGCTATGCTTGGTAACGCCCCAAGCTCCATCATCTTTTATCGTGCAGTGTGCCCTGCACACTGCACGTCAACACAAGCCAGCTTTAGTCAAAAATCCATATTTTGACTTCCAAAAATACCCCTGCAACCCATCTCACTACACATTACACAAGACCGACTAACAGCCGTGAA
>FXXK01000524.1:244031-255418 GCA_900184695.1 Betula pendula | reverse complement strand
TATAAATAGGAAAAAAAAAAGTTTGAATATCACTTTTTATTGAGAAATGTTTCTCGTTTATGTTTATCTATTTTTTTTTCCCTAAAAAAGTAGAGATTTATTACTGTACTGTATCACCTGAAAAAAATTAAAAAATAAAATAAAGATAGATCAATTGAATTGACAACAAACATTTTTCATTTTTATTACAAATGGGTACAAAAAATGAAAAATAATACTCTGAGGACCTCTGAATTATTTTTTATTCCACAATGAATAATTAGAATGAGCAATTTGTAATTTATGCCGATTATAAGAACTGATTTTGCATTTTTTTGTTTTTGGTTTTCTGTGCTCTTTCAAAATGGGTTGTGAGTTATTTTCGTTGGGATAAGTCATTTTGTTTGATCCAAAGTGAGAATGGCGATCACGCGCGAGATGCTCTTGGCCCATATCTACATTTGTTTTCTCTGGCTTAACCTTGTCGTGCCCACAGACCACAGACCCACTCAAACAAAGCCCGCCAGGTCATTAGTCTTTGCGATGTAGTCCATCTCAACAAACTTGACGATGCCCAAGCGGGCGAAGAGAGGCGAGATATGGGAGCAAGTGCGAGTGAGTCCACAACTCAACTTAACAATTGCACAAATTAACCCACCGCTAATTGTTTGTCATTTAGCCCCCTATTTTTCTTTAAAATTTATTTCTTTTGAAAACTGGTTAAGGTCGCAACATATTTTAAAACCCAAGCGTAGTTTTATTTATTTATTTTTATAAAGCTGTGTATCAAAGTACCCTTGCTAGTACTGGAAACGTAATTCTATTTGCCTTAGACTGAGGGTTTTATAATAAATAAAACGAAAAACTACAATTTACATTTTCTTTTATGGAGTTCCATATATAACTCATTCATAATAAAATCAGTTAGCATATGATAATCGAAAACAAGAGTTAAATCACAACATCTTACATAAGATATCCATAAGCATACATCTAGGATTCTAGAACATAAGCAGAAATTCGAGCATTGTAAAAGGCCGACATGTGAATGCCCGACAGGGGTACTCTTTACTCGATCCAAATGATCCGTATGGAAGCTGCAAGCCAGACTTCATACAAGCCGGATGCAAAGAAGATGAACTTAGTTCCCAACAAGCTCTATATTATTTAGAAGATCTAACAAATACTAATTGGCCATTATCAGATTACATGAGGTTAAAGCCTTTTACTGAAGAGAATTGCAGAAATTCTTGCATGCAAGATTGCATGTGTGCTGTTGCAATATTTTCGAAAAATAATATCTGTTGGAAGAAGAAGCTACCACTCTCCAATGGGAGATTTAACAAAAATTATGAAGGGAAGGTTTTTATCAAAGTCAAGAAAGATAATTCCATACTAGGCAATGAGTCAGTGCGAAAGAAGAAGAACCAGAATGTTTTGATACTGGCTGGGTCAGTGCTTCTGGGTTGCCTTGTGTTTGTTATCGTTATATTGATTGGCGCTATTTGTCATGCATTTTTCTACAATTACAAGAAGAAATTGAGCAAAATTGACAGAAATGGGTCTGCTCGCAAATGAATTTGCGTTGCATTTCATACAAAGAGCTTGTAGAGGCTACAGACGGGTTCAAGGAAGAATGAGAAGAGGAGCTTTCGGTATTGTTTACAAAGGAGCGCTCAAGATGGGTTTTAATGTACTCGATCCTTGTGGCAGTCAAGAAGTTAAATAGTGCTGCACACGAGAAGGAGATGGAATTTCAAGCTGAAGTTGAAATTATTGGTAAGACACATCACAAGAATCTGGTCAGACTGCTTGGATTCTGTGATGAGGGTGTGCAACGGTTACTGGTGTACGAGTTCTTGAGCAATGGAACTTTAGCAGGTTTACTTTTTGGAGACCTGAAACCAAATTGGAAGCAAAGAATCCAAATTGCTTTTGGGATTGCCAGAGGACTCTTGTATTTACATGAAGAGTGCAGCACTTAGATTATCCACTGTGACATAAAGCCCCAGAATTTACTTCTTGATGAATATTACAATGCTCGAATTTCTGACTTTGGATTAGCAAAGCTTTTAAAGATGGATCAGAACCAAACTCATACAGCCATTAGAGGAACAAAAGGGTATGTTACTCCTAAATGGTTTAGGAACATGCCAATCATAGCTAAAGTTGATGTTTACAGCTTTGGTGTCATGCTGCTTGAGATCATTTGTTATCGAAAAAGCGTAGATATAAAATCCGGCGAAGAGTACAAAGCAATTTTAACTGATTGAGCTTATGATTGCTTTCGAGAAAGAGAACTAGATGTTCTGGTAGAATATAACACGGAGAAGCTAGAGAGGTTTGTGAAGGTTGCCATTTGGTGTATTCAAGAGGAACCATCTCTTAGACCAATGATGAGGAAGGTTATGCATATGCTTGAAGGAGTTGTTGATGTACCAATTCCACCATGTCCATCTCCCTTTACCACTACATGCTGAAGTTGCAACTAGCATTTATCATTCCACGTGTAAAGATTTACAGTCGCTTTTTGTTAAGCATTTGCTCTATTTTGTTATCTAATGTATAATTTAGATTTAAGTTCGTGTTATGCGACATCCAGAAAATTCTGTTTTACATTTTCAGCTAATGNAGGATGAGTTCGCTACTACAAATGCATGTAGGTGTTTAGAACCTAATATTTAATTGGCCGTATGCTGACCACTTTCGATAAGAAACACATTTGGGCTTGGGCTAAAGAGTTGTGATATTTAAAGTCAAAATTAAATAAGTTTATATTAGAATATAAATTAAATGATTAAAGTAATAATTTATTGTCAATTTAAATTTTTGAGATAAGTGGTAATTTAACATGGTATTAGAACATAAATCATTAGTTCGAAATATTCTACGTGTGGAGCTTCTCTTATTAAAGGAGTTTGAAATGTGAGAAAAAGTGTTAGAATATAAATGAGTGTTTTAATTGAAATTGTATCAATAACATGTCATTGATGAGAAGTGAAATTTCATGAAAAGTTATTACGGTTGGTCTCCGAAAAAAGTAGTATATATATATGGCTAAAAGACCTCATCTCTTATTCACTAAAAGAATTCTCTCTCTCTAGAAGGAT
Source organism: Betula pendula (assembly GCA_900184695.1). Taxonomy (NCBI): domain Eukaryota; kingdom Viridiplantae; phylum Streptophyta; class Magnoliopsida; order Fagales; family Betulaceae; genus Betula; species Betula pendula. Next base: position 252,329 of record FXXK01000524.1, on the reverse strand, counting down.
AATTTGTTTTTCTCGCTTAAGTTTTTTGGCCGCAAATTTTATTCATCAAGAGTTACGGATTTCATGAGTTAAGGTAAGAACACTGGCATATTTGGTACACATAATAGATTTCTATAATGGAATAATTATTCTTATAGAATAGCTATTCTTTTGTTTGGTTGCACATTGTCATCTGGTTCTGCTATGGTGGCCCACCTCTCCTTAAGGTGGTCGACCACAAAAAAAAATTTTCTAGTTTTTTTTTTTTTTAAAATAATTATGATGAGGGTGTTTTATTAATTTTAGTATAATTTCACTAAGAGTATATGTGTTGTCATCAAATTATATAATATGAATATTTATTCTATTTCATTTTCTTTCATTAATAGCTATTCATTTCTTAATAAAATAACCATTCTGTATACTAAACAATTAAGGATTTAATTGTGTTAAATAACCTCACAGTACGCGTTGTTGTTCATTCTACTTATAGAGTATTGTTTACAAGATTTTATTTTCATTACCACATTATCTTAATTATATGGGTATTAAATAACAATCTTCTAAACAGTATTACATAAAGACGCTATATGAGTCAATTATATTACTCGTGGTCACAAACACGTCCTCTGTTTTCTCTTCCTCCTTAACACAGACATCGACCCATCAAGCGGTGTTTGGTCCAGCCTGCAAAATTTATATACCTCTGACCATATCCACCTGATAAAACCAAAGCAGAAAATCTGTCTTTCGCTCTTCCAAACTGGTCGTTCCCTTTTTGTCCCTCTGATCAAACTCAACACAAAAGGAAGAGCCTTTACTGTTCCTATTTTCTTTGATTTCGGAAAACTAAAGCCGGTCAATTATTGAAGACAACCCACATTCCATCCTTATCTAACACGAAAAGCCATAACAACAAAAGAGGTACGAGACCACCGGTTGTCTTCTCTACATCCCAGGTCTCGCAACTCTGTCTCGCCAGCTTTGTATTGATCCCATCTGCTTCACCCGCTCCTTGCCCAGACAGTAATCCGATCGGTGTTTTGGTAATTCAGTGGCTCGCTGCCACAGTTCTCCGTCGCCACAGCTGCATCAGTCGAGCTCTCTGTCAACGTAAGGAAGAAGAATAATTAATTTCACCCTCCTTGGTTTCAGTTTCCTTTTCGACCCATTTGTTGTTTGCCGAAACCCGCAACCTACAAGATCATTCAGTCTATGTTCGTGTTCTAAATGTCACGTTGCTTAAAAAAAATGTCAATTGTTTCATGGGTTTGTTGAACCAATGCGACTCGTATAACCAATTTGGCCTATAGTTGGCCAGAGTTGCTAATGGTCAAGTCCCAGCCATAGTAGCTAATGCTGGCTAGACTCGTTGATATTCAAGTTTCGGCCATGGCAATCGAGGTTCCAATTCAGGCCATAGTAGCCATTCGATGTTCAAGATCAATGCTCGCTACCAGACAATTCATCTTGAGGGGGCAAGATAATGATAGAAATCTTTTGTGTTAAATAATGATTTATTTACTCTAAATTAATTGATAAAATTTGACAGATCTGTTTAGATTTAAAATTATTTAAATCACTTGTATGTACACAATCAAATTAATTAAAAAAGAAAAAAGAAAAAGATGTAACATCTAAACGTGTAACTGTAGGACATCGGCCGAACTACGTAATTTCTGTAGTACTTTCTCTACTTTCATCACTTCACCTTTTTATGAAATTCTACGCCACTACAGGAAGTTGCAACCAGTATTTATCACTCCCCATGTAAAGATTAAAAATTTAAAGTCGCTTTTTGTTAAGCATTTGCCCTGTTAAGTAATTAATTTAGACTTAAGTTTGTGTTCTGCGACATCCACATAATTCTGTTTTACATTTTAGTTTGTTCACCTATGAGGAAGAGATCTCTACAAATGCATGTAGGTGTAGGTGTAGCAGATACATTTGATAAGCTGTTCAAAGAATGATAATCTTCAGAAATTCATGAAATGCCCTTGGCTCCAATTAGATTAGCATCAACTTGAAACCAGAAGTCCCATGTTGTAAACTGATTAAAAGAAGATGCACCTGTATCTCAAATTTTGTGAGGTATATATATTCGTAGACCGTATATGTCACTTAGGTACATATCATCGTAGGCCTGTCAGTTGCGTGAAATCAAAGAGATGGTGTCATTATTGTAGCTTCAGCCTCGCTGTATTTAACATTTGAAATACAGAGTACAAGTCATATATATATATATATATATATGCCAAAACTACACCTGCAACCTTTGAAAATAGGCAGTACAAGTCGTATACATCTGCCAAAACTAGAAGTACTCAGTCAGATCATGGCCGGCTAATCCATGGACTCTTGTAGGATTAAAAATAGCTTGCCGTTGCTGAAACAAAACGGATTCAATTAATGCTTCACACGGTAAGCTGAAGTGTATGCTTTAAAAATTCAGCTATTTTCTTGCAAAATGTCCATGTCACTTGGTGTGACACCCCCAAAAGAGTTAGTATCACATTGAAAAGATAGATTGTCCATATTAGTGAATAGATTATAAAAGTATTGATAGGTGTTAAGTTTTACATTTGTCTTTATTAGGTAAAATTAAACTTTATAAATAACTTTAAAGAGCTCTAATTACAACTTAATTAATCATTTTGAAGTGATAATACAAATATGCATTAGACATTGGTACATAAGAGCCATGCATGACCGCGTCTAACGGTTTCTGTCAAGCTATTGAACGACATGGTCAGCATGGATCAGTTTGGACAGTTTCTAAATTCCAAGGATCTTCAGGCCAGGGTACTTTAATTTGAAACCACAGGACCAATTTGATAAGTTCAAACCATATAGACCAAAACTCATATTTTCCCTTATTGTTATTAGGGTTTGTTTTGGGTGCATCACCGTGCATGAATATTATACAACACAAAGCACAAGATTGGAGACTCTAATCTAGGTTAGAGCATCTCCAACGTACAGCTTGTCTAAAACTTTTATATTGTGTATATTTAGCTAATATATATATAAGGCAAAATCATGTCCAATAGCTTGTCTTCAATTATTATCTAAAACACATATTTTACTTTTTGATTAGCTACTTTTATAAAATCACTCTAGCTTATGCATGTATTCTTTTTTTTAATCATTTTTCCCTTTTTTTGCTATAATCATATTTCTTCGTTCACTCGTGGTGGTTTAAGAAAACATAAAATAATACTAGGAAATTATATTTAAAGAAAATAAAAAATTGCATTAGCATTAATTTGTTGGAGATTGTATTAAAAAAGTAGTATATGAAGTAGAAAATGATGCTTTTTTATTAGCTAAAACACGTAACAATGCTCAAGATGCTCTTATTTCTTAGTAGAGTAATTATTTCTTACGTACATATTGTTTTGATTCAGAAAGATTTTAGAGTAATAAATGTAAGAAAAAAAAGAAAAAAGAAAGAGTAAAATAGAAAAGTAAATGCGCCTAAAGCCAATATTGGTACAAATTAAGTTTTGAGAAAGACAGAGGAAGAGAGAATTTTGTGTTGAAATTAAGTCATTAAAATCTAAATCTGACCATCAGACTTAATCTTGAACGGTTATTTAATTATAACCGTTAAATTGTAATCGTCAGTAACAATTAATGACTTTACTAAAAGTCACGTAAATCCAACGTTGGATGCATCCTACAATCCAGATCTCCACCTGGATAGTATGATCGCACATTTGGCATTGTGTACCGTATTAAAGCATATATACAAGTGCATACTAACCTAACTATTACTTTAAAGCAATAACTTAGTGTGTGTTGAACCTTATAAATATATATCAATTTGACTTTCTCTATTTTTTTTACTTGGACTCTTTCTTTCATGACTCTTTCATACCTTCTATTTAAAACAATATTCTCAAATTACAAACTATATATATATATTTGAAAATTCTTTAACAATAAAGAGACTCTTCATCGGTGCTTATTCACAAAAACTGTTTGAATAGCCACCTAATTCTTAAATTTATCAAGTACCTTCCGCTAGGCATGCATACGCGCGCACTGAGTGGATTTTTTTATATGAAGTATCTGGCTTTATTTTTTGTGGCAGGCAGCATTCCGAGCTCATTTTAAGGCTTACCGAACGTGAAAGTTAGAGCCTTAAGATCAACAGACTAAGTAATGTCCTAAGTGATATTGTAAATTCTGAACAGTTTCACTTCACAGATAGCTATATTTACCCAAACTCATTTCCTTATGATGAATACTTCTGTTTTATTAATTTCAACTTTTTTGTTGAACCTTTTCAAGAACACGTGAAATCAAGGTTGGCTTGATACATTTTGGGGTCTAATGTGAAAAGTTTAAATGGTTTTAAGGGTTTTTTTTTTAAAAAAAAATTTAATATTATATTTTTATTTAAAAATAATTGTTCTAGCTTTTAAGGATTTATATTCAAGTTTTTTTTAAGATTTCATTTTCAATTGATAATATGGCTAATTTATTTAGGATCCGTTTGGGATTGCGATTTCAAAAAGTGCGATTTCAAAAAATACGATTTGAAAACGTGATTTTTTAAAACTCAGTTAAGCGTTTGGCAAAATAACGATTTGGCATTTAAAATCGCAGTTTAGCCTTTACAATTATGCGTTTTTAAAAAAACACCCATTTATCTGTGATTTGAAAATACAGATTTTCTGTTTTTTTTAAATCGTAATTTTTTAAAAATGCAATTCTCAAACAATTCATTTTTTGCAATTTTGTTTAAAATCGCACTTATTATTTACGAAATCGCAATCCCAAACGAACCCTTAATCTTTCTTATGACATTATTGATCTTAGGTATGATTTTATCAATTTTAATTTGGGGCCTTAATTTGAAAATATTGAATATAATTACTTACTAATATATTTATTAGTTAATTACGTGTGGACAAAAGTTATTATTAATTACTTATTTACATTTTACCATAATTTAGGACCTTAATTAGAGAATATTAATTATAATTAAGGCCTTAAATATTTTTTTATGGAATAAGTCTTCATTAATATTTATTAATTGAGGGCTTTAATTAGAGAATATTGACTATTAAAGCTAAATTTTTTTTATTTTTTTATTTTTATAAAAGAACTCTTATTAATTTTTTTTTGACTTTATTAAATTAAGAACTTTAAATAGCCGTCTAATCCGCTTAAGAGTTGAGCCACCATGCATGAAACTATAGTTCAGGTAGGCTGTCTCAATCCATGGAACCGCATGTTTGACTGCGTAGCATCATCAACTTTTTTAATTTTTTTTTGGGAAAATTTTACACGAAGCCCCTGAACTTCACGCGATTTGAAGAACCCCCTCAAACTTTGACTTCTCTCATTTTCACCCCTAGAACTTCAATTTCTATCATAAGACCCCATTTCGTCTGTTTTCACCGTTAAATTTTTTAAAATTCCTAAAATATCCCTGTATTTTAAACAAAAAAAATTATAAAAAAAAAATCTAAACCCTAAAATGAGGGTATTTTGGGGAATTTCAAAAAATTTTAACGGTGAAAACAGACGGAAGGGGGTCTTATGATAGAAATTGGAAGTTCGAAAGGTGAAAATGAGAGAAGTTAAAGTTTGAGGGGGGTTCTTCAAATCGAGTGGAAGTTCAGGGGGCTTCTGTGAAGTTTCCATTTTTTATTTTTTTGGGGAAATTTCACAGAAGCCCCTGAACTTCCACGCGATTTGAAGACCCCCTCAATCTTTGACTTCTCTTAGTTTCACCCTTCGAACTTTCAATTTCTTATCGGAAGACCCCATTCCATTTGTTTTCACCGTGAAAATTTTTTGAAATTCCCAAAATACCTCTGTATTTTAAGCAAAAAAAATTATAAAAAAAAAGTCTAAACCCTAAAATGGAGGGTATTTTGGGAATTTTCAAAAAATTTTCACGGTGAAAACAGACGGAAGGGGTCTTCTGATAGAATTAGAAGTTCGAGGGGTGAAACTGAGAGAAGTCAAAGATTGAGGGGGGTTCTTCAATCGCGTGGAAGTTCAGAGAGTTTCTGTGAATTTTCCCGTATTTTTTTTTTTTTTTTATGCAGCATCATCGACTTTTGAATAGCCACATATTGAATATTCGTCAGTGGCTTTGAATTTTTAACTCTTATTACTACAAGTTATGGAAACCATCTTCTCTCCCGAATATATAATTAATGTTCTTTCAATTTATTGTCATTCATGTGATTGTATGAACCCAAACAATTCTCATAATGCCTTCTGTTAACGTTCTTCGCCTTGTCTTCTTTCTCCTCTTGCTGCCCATTTTCGCTGTTGCTCAAAATCATAATATAAGCCTGGGAGACTCTCTCACTGCAGATGGAGCAGCTGCTCCGTGGCTTTCCAATTCTGGTGATTTTGCATCCGGATTTCACCAACTCGACAATAAGGATGATCACTTCGTGCTCGCCATATGGTATAACAAAATACCAGACAAAACTATAGTTTGGTATGCAAATGGAGACAATCCTGCGCCAAGAGGATCCAAAGTTGGGCTAACTTCTGATTTTGGGCTAGCACTCAAAAATCCTCAGGGTGAAGAGCTATGGAGATCGCAATTCACAAGGGGAGCAGTTGCCTACGGCATACTGAACGATACAGGCAACCTCGTGCTTGTAGATGAAAATTCTGAAAACTTATGGGAGAGCTTCAAATATCCTACTGATACGTTGTTGCCTACTCAAATAATGGAGAGAGGAGGGGTTCTTTCTTCCCGACGTCGAATAAACAACTTCTCACGGGGAAGATTCCAGTTTCGCTTGCTTCCAACTGGAGAAGCTGTGCTCAATCTCATAGATATGCTCAGCAACTATACTTACGCTGCATACTATGCTAGTCCCACTTACGATTCTGCCAATGATTCAAATTCTGGTTACAGAGTGATCTTCCATGACTCTGGTTACTTATACATAGAAAGAATGAGTAGAGAAATTAAGATTTAATATTACAAGAGAGAGTGAGATATCCCCAGCTACAACGTACTATCAAAGAGCAATTCTTAATTTTGATGGCGTTTTCACCATTAGTCAGCACCCGAAGAATCCCACCGCCAACGACAGCTGGACTGTAATTCGAACCATACCGGATAATATTTGCCTCGACTTAATAGATCAAGTGGGTAGCGGGCCTTGTGGGTATAATAGTATCTGCTCACTCGGGGAAGATGATCAAAGGCCGACTTGTAAATGCCCACAATGGTTTTCTTTGATTGAAAATGATCTGTACGACAGCTGCAAACCTGATTTCATACAAGGCTGTGAAGATGATGGTGCTTTATACGAATTAGTGGAGCTACAAAACACCGATTGGCCTAATAATGACTTTGAGTTGTTTCAGCCTTATAATGTAGAGGACTGCAAAGCATCTTGCTTGCATGATTGCCTACGCGCTGTAGCCATATACAGAGACAACAGCTATTGGAAGAAGAGGCTACCGCTCTCGAATGGAAGACAAGATTGGGAAATCAAGGGAACGGCTTTCCTTAAGGTAAGAAAAAACGATTCCAATCGGCAAAACTCGTCACCTTAGGTTCCAGAGGCAAAAGACCAGGACACTCTGATTATTGTGGTATCAGCCCTACTAGCTAGTTCTGTGTTTGTGAATTTCTTATTGGTAGGTGCAATTTGTTTGGGTTTTTTGTTCTACTACAAAAAGAAGCTGAAAAGAATTAATCACCACCTAGATGAAGGTGTTGTGGAAAGGAATTTGCGCCAATTTACCTACAAAGAGCTGATGGAGGCGACAAATGGGTTCAAGGAAGAACTAGGAAGAGGATCCTGCGGTATTGTTTATAAAGGGGGAGTAGAAACTGTTGCTGTTGCTGTCAAGAAGTTAGACAGAGTGTTTGAAGACAGCGACAAGGAATTCAAAACTGAAGTGAATGTGATAGGCAAGACGCATCACAAGAATCTGGTCCGGCTACTTGGGTACTGCACGGTGGGACAGCATCGTATGCTGGTGTATGAGTTCTTGAGCAATGGCACTTTAGCTACCTTCCTTTTCGGAGATTTCAAACCCAGTTGGACCCAGAGGACTAATATCGCCTTCGAGGTTGCGAGAGGACTGTTTTACTTGCATGAGGAATGCAGCAGCCAGATTATTCATTGCGATATAAAGCCGCAAAATATACTTCTTAATGAGTATTACAATACTCGCATCTCCGACTTTGGATTGGCAAAGCTTTTATTGATGAATCAAAGCCAGACCAGAACAAACATTAGAGGTACAAAGGGGTATGTTGCACCTGAGTGGTTCAGGAACTCTCCAGTCACTGTCATGATTGACGTCTATAGTTTT
>FXXK01000524.1:226928-244007 GCA_900184695.1 Betula pendula | reverse complement strand
GGTGTCGTGCTGCTGGAGATCATTTGCTGTCAAAGAAATGTGGATATAAAGGTTGGAGGAGAGAGGGGTATTCTAACTGATTGGGCCTATGACTGCTATCAGCAAGGCAGACTAGATGCTCTAGTTAAAGATGATCCAGAAGCCGTCAATGACATGAAGAAGGTGGAGAGGTTTGTGATGGTTGCCATTTGGTGCCTTCAAGAAATCCCCTCTCTCAGACCCACTATGAAGAAGGTGATGCTTATGCTTGAAGGAATCGTTCAAGTTTCTGTTCCCCCAAGTCCATGCCCATTTTCTTCGATCAGCTGAAAGCTTCACGCGCTCTTGCAATTGTCCTCCGGCCTTTCGTTAGCTGTCTTTCTTCATTGTCCCTGTTATTTTGTTTTGTTTTGTGTTGGAAGCTGTCTAGCTATTGTTGTAATTGTAGTAGACATTTACTAATCAATTAAGTTGGACCCGTTACAATTATAAACTATAAAAACGACCTGTAAACAATCACCAGAGGGAATAAGGTTTTTGAAGCCGCCGACCAGGAGAGAAAATTGCCTCAATAAGAGTTAGTTGAGGTGAGAGTGGGTTGCAACCGTTGTGTTATATATTGTTTTAGCGATTTAATTCATCCCCTCAATCCTGCTTCTTGTTCCCTTAGCGAGTCCAAAGCTGCCTCAACATTTTATGGCAGATCTAGATATACCTTTTGCAGCTTGGTCGTTAAAGCAACAGCCCTAAACAATGTCAATTTAAGTGATAAACTTGTTACTTCCAGACTGCTCAATTAAGACAGCACCAAGTCGCCTTAACATTTCTCTTTTTGCTTTTTCCCTTCTTTTTTCTACTACTTTTGTGACAGGCGGACAAACAGTAATCTGTTTATATCACTACTTTAGGCCATTAACCTGCTTTCTCTCACTGAAAATTGTTCCATCCATGCGACAAGCTCAGCACTCAACCAGATATGCCCAGAGTTTATCCAGAACAACAAGACTGCAATTATACACAGAATATGCTCACAGTTCATACAACATTAATTTATACTGCATTAATAAACTTTGATCAGAGGTCCTACACATGTAGAAATTTAAAGCTTGGCCAGGGAGGCCTACATCTATTATTGGGCAACCAGGAATAGAAATGCAGGTGAAGCGAAGAGGAACTCCTCAGGCAATTGAACTTGAAACCGTGGCTCTTTCCTTCAATGCTGATTGTGTTTCTGAGGGAAAAAAAAAATAAAAAATTGATTAACATTTATTGAACTAAATTAAGCTTCCATAGGAGCCATCACATTTACAACCATCCTTTCACCATAATCAACATCTCCACTCCAGCAACAACTGATGAGGACGTCTAATGGACTAAAAGCAAATGCAACACGCTAACTTATTAAGTCAACCGTTTTTCTCAAAATATCTGAGGACATCACCGCTAAATGGGCACTTCCCTCTTTCTATATATCATCCATCACATATATTACAAAATCAGAGCAACAAACCATATGAAGCCTGACCTATAGTAATGATAAATAACCTCATTGCTCCAACAGGGAATTTAAAATCCATGGCAACTCTAGACCAGAATAGAAACTTTCCCTTAGTGTATGCAAGTTCTGTGCAAATAGAAAACTAGTCTCCAGTAGTTTGTCCAAAATATTTTCATGTTTTATGAAGCAAACTCATATGTAAATTCAAGCACTTATGCAATAGGCGGCTCCTTTCGTAAGTACATCAGGTTATCCATAAGTATGGAGCATTTTCTTTTCAAAAACTGTCTATATGTGCATAAAAATGGACAGGCGCATACAGACACCAATTAGGATGACCTAGGAGAAGACCATTTACGTGTTTTGTCACCTTTTGGAATAAAACGGTAATTCTCTCACTTTTACAAAATGAAAGAAGAAAATGTAGTACTCTAACACTAGGCCCTTGTGAACTTTACCTTTGATTAGAGAATGATACAGTCTGCTTGTTGCCTCTCGCAGGCCCTTGAGCTGTTCAAACCTTTTTTAGCAAATCAATCTGAGGCCCATGGCCTACCTAAGGTTTAAGCAGCCCATTTTAGGCCTCTGTTACAATGAAAGTATATATACGTGTATTTGAGTTATCTTGAACTTACCAGTACTATCCTAATTTATCTTTTGGTAAATGACCATCAAAATGAAATATTAATTTTGGAACTTACACTGCTAGAAGATGCCTGAGATCGTAGGCTATCAAGGGCAACCATAAACTCTGCACGCAGTCGTGCCTCCATCGCTGTCCGTGCTGCACTCTCTGCCTGCAATCGTGCCTCCATCTCAGCACGTGCAGCACTCTCCGCCTGCAGTTGTGCCTGTATCACGGTCCGTGCTGCACTTTCCTCCTGCAACTTCTGCTTCATCTCACCAAGCTTCTCTTCAAGGGCATCACGCTCCTTTTGAACCTCAACAGTTGCCAGTTTCTGCACCTGGCTCAATCCACGTCTCTGGCCTCGTAGGTGGACTGGTCTGGATCCGATCACTGACTGAAACAATTCATCCTCAGTTGATGGCGATAGTGGCTCTGCCTCTTCCTGTGACTGCTGAGTAATTAACTCAGTAACTCGCTCCTGCATCCACAAACACACATCAACCAAAAGACATGCAAAACTGAGAAATATAAGCACAGTATGAAACTTTTACTTACATAAATCTGTCTTGCACTTTCATCACTCCATGTGCCATCAGGATGACGATGGCACAAAAGCCACGTCTTGTATTCATTAGGCTGCTGACCAGTCACAGGGTCCCGCTGTATTGTTGTTAAACAAACAATTAAGTAACAAATTAAAACAAATGTAAAACATAAATAATAACTTTTGTCATTAATTTTTCTACTCACTGCATCATAACTCACAGCCGCAAAAGACTTGCTGCCAGTGATTTTGCCCGTCTTTTGCTTTGATCGATTTTCTTTATTTCTATCACTAACGGTCTACATAGGATGAACATATGCAGGTAGTAAATGGTACATAATTAAAATGTATAGGAGGAAAAGAAGAAGAAAGTAATTAGCATATAAGAAATTCTGTGAATTATACCTGATATTCATCATTAATAAAGAACGCGGTAAAGGGAGAATTTTTACCTTAAATTCATCAGTACCAAAGTATGTAATAAGAGACTCCCATTGCTTCTCTGAGACCTCTTTAGGCCGGTTCTGCCGGCGGTCCTCATCATTATCATACTTACTATAGTCCTTGGAGAGTTTTGCTCGCCAACCCCGGTATCTCCGATTCGCCAACCTTAATATACTGACTCTTCGCAAGGGTGTATCAGGGATTCTCCACCGACGCTGAAATGACAAAACATGGAAAACACATTAGACAATCATATCAAATAAAAGTAAATTAAAAAAAAGAAGATATTAATTAATTAAAATCATATCTTTTTCTTACTTACCAACACACCTGAAACAATGTTATCTTTTGCCTCCTGTGGTACTTCTGCCCACTTCTTGACATTAAGTGGTGTATGCATTCTCATCTGTTGGACCACCTCATCCACAAACATCCGCTGATTTGGCCCCACTGCTGAATCAGACATGTCTGAGAACGCAATATCCAACTTTCCATCACTAGTTTCTTGTGCTCTCTTAGCCAACTTCAAGCCTTTTGCGGGACCTCGTCCTTTCTTTCTGATTGAAGAGGATGCTGACAAGTATTCAGCATAACAACATTAGACCAAAGTAAAAGGAGGAAAAAAAAACACTAAAAAGTGACAAAATATATATATATATATGAAATTAAGTGAATTGTAATTTTATACTTTCTGATGGTGTTAGTGTGTCCACTGAAAGCTCTGATGGTTCTGATGACTTCCCAGGAAGGGGCGTATGCATGGAAGAGTCAGTAAGTGGCTGGTCAAACTGAGTGTCCGTATGACCCTGCTGGGATGCATCCATAATGTTCTATACAAAAGAGTAAACAAATGGCAACATTAATTACATGTCTACGAGGACTGTGCACATATAAGATGTAATTGAACCTATTGAAACATGTGTAATGCTTCATATGCCACATTGCAATGAGTAGATTTATTGTTTTTCTTCAAACTTAAAAAATCCCACAATCCAAGGGAAAAATCTTGAGGAACTTCTGAAAAGAACATGCTAACTAATCACTACAGCCCTGAACTGTCCACTATTATACAATTCAAGAACCATTTGCAACGTAGGCATATGATTCTTGACGAGGACTTGGATTTAAGGTTGTATCCACGATTCAATGGATGCCAAACGTTAAAGAACAATGTATCACATCTCCATGCCATTCTCCACACCTAAACTACTATAGCTAACAATTCATATCATGATCAACATCAATGTCATCATCTTCATTACTAAATCACAGGATACATAACAAAATTCACACATAATCATCCAATTTTTCAACACAAAAAAAAAAAGAGAAAAAAAAATATTCTGACATTTTTTAAGCATAACCAAACTAAGAACCAAAGAACCTGAACAATGAACAGGCAAAAAGAAATTAAGATTCTCAAACATGTCAATGCTTCGCATGCTTCACTTAGAGATCAGCAACACAATTATGTAGAAATCATCCAACATTTACATCAGCTGTTATTGAATTCATCAGACAATTTTATTATTCATTTAGTCATATAAAAAATGATATTATTGATAAGATCATTCATCCAATTTGAACAGACTATACAAAAACCCAACTGATGTTATTGTAATTAGTGCAACCAACTACAATAACAGACATCCTTTATTTACAAACCAAGAACCCAGGTAATTCCCTCTTTTGGTTAATCACATATATACCCAATAGATTTAGGACCCACGACCTAAACCTTCATTCTGTTTTTCAAGAAAGGGCATGCCATTTGAGCAAATGCTAATTAACATTATTTACTCCTTACCACCTTATGATGGTGATATGTTTCACAAAGAGCCAGATGTATATGCTACATGACAAAGCTTATTTTAATCGAAGCCTCTCTTAGGGTTTTAGTTTAATGGTTTTCATCTGCTCCCTCTCCTTCTTCCAACTAGTTGCTTTAAAAATCTATATATCGAACAGATACTGTAATTTGTTGTTGCGATCCCAAGTATTCAACATTGGTTAAGTGCAATCTTAACTAAATGTATATAAGCTTTAAAGCACCCACTCCTTGCAAGTCGGTTTTCCAGAATGAGTTTTAATTAAGGTTTGTTACAATTGATATTAGAGCAGACACTGCGTTACGGGTTCAAGTGTCCCACATTGGTTAAGTTGCACTTAACCATGCATATATAAGCTTTTGAACACCCTTTCCGTGCAAGCCGGTTTTCAAGAGTTACCTAACATTTATTACATTTGCACACCTTGCATACCCATTTTTCATCTGCATCATTTTCACTTCTCTGTATCGGGTGAACCGTTAACTCTAATTCAAAATTAACCATAAAGATAAGAAGTGTGTACAAAAAATATGTACAGGATGTGTGCAAATAGTAAATTTTAAAGCCAAAGGAACAATGCAGCAAAGCAAGAAGATGGACAGAGAACTTAATATATCATGCTATAAACAAAAGAGAAAATAGTGTAAAGGGTAATAGAAGAGAGACCTGTTGACATGGGGAAGCAACAAAAGTAACAGCCACGTCTTCAAGTGTTCCCTCTTCAACAGTGGGTGCCTCTCCTGCTGCTTCCGTTGTACTTGGACATTGCTCCTCCATCTCCTCATGGTCTTCTTCAGGGTCCCCCTCATGCTGCTGGTCCTCGTCGTGGTCCTCTTGCTCCTCGACCTTGGATATGGATTTGGATACGGATTTGGATTTGGCTTTGGCTTTGGCCTCTTCTTGGTCCTTGTTGCTGCTCTTCTTCTTCTCCTTCTCTTCCTCCAATTCCAATATCCGGGCACTCCTCCTCTTCTTCGTACCCACTTCTTCTCCTTCCTCCTCAGACATTTTCACTCTTCCCTGTACCCTATATATACATGACACACATTTACACATCGAAGAAATTAAACTAAAAAAAAAAAAAAAAAATCTCAAAAAAATGGAATTTTGAAGAAATTGGGGAATTGAGTATTGTGTAAAATTAAAAAATGGAGACAAAATTACCTTGAATTGATGTGGGTCAGATCATATTTGGGGTTTTAGGGTTTGTTGGAAGGTCAGGATTTGCAGAGGGGATTTGGGGCTATTAAGGCGAAAAGCAAAAGAGACGAATCGTATTTGGAAATTGTTTTGAGTCTCAAAAGTTTGTCGGGGCTACACGTATACTCGCCACGATAAGCTGAACGGGGATCGCCCGATTTATCGTGCTGAAAAGTAACGTATCGTTACAATACGGGTGGTTCAACTTTATCACGTCGAGGTTGATGAAGGTGACAAGCGGCTAAACTATGGTTTTTAAGTATATACTTTTAAGACGACCTTGGAACAAACGTAACAACTTACACTTATTACCGGTGAAAGCCGGCACACTTCTTATTATCCCAAAAAAAAAAAAAAAAAAAAAATTGTCATAAATCAGAGGTTGGATCTTGGATGAATTTTATAAAAGTGTTATTTGAGCATGGGAGAAATACATGATTTTTTTAATAGTTTTATTTAAAAAATATTGTGTTTTCACATGCTAATTAAAAAAATTTGTATTTCTCATATACTAAGGGACATGAAAAATCTATAGACTGAGTTGGAGAAAATTCTTCCAGAAAAATGCTATATAAACTCTCAAGTGCTCATTTTTTGGCGTGACAGTGAAAATCACTATTAGAGGAAGTAACAAATGAAAATATATGTAGCATCCAATGGTGATTTTCACTACCATGTCAAGGAGTGAGCACCCAAGAGTGTGTAACATTTTTCATTCCTCCAACCCACACAAAATTTGTGTTCTTCTTACATGCATTTGTAAGGATACATGCATGTTTAATAAATTAGGTTGAAAGAGTTTCTTTGAAGCCAATTTTAATGAAAATATTGTCCAAAAATTATAGTACCCACAATTTGAAACTGTTAGGTCTTAAAAATTTGCTTGATTCAATAATCAAAACTTCGGTTGTAAAACTCTTTCATCACCCAAGTGTTTTGGTGTGAAAAAGATGAGTTTTCTTGCATTTTGTGACATGACGTCACTTGGTCATTACCTAGCTGTGCTAACACCCCTTGTTATGAAGACTATAAAGAACAACCAATGATAGACATCAATTGGACGTGCTAACATTTGGACTCTAGGGACTACCAGTTTTCAATATTTTTCTTGGATCGTGTCTTATTTCCAATCGATCGTTGCTCTTTCAAGCACAAAGGCTGAGTACCATGCTATGGCAATTGCCACTGCTGAGATTTATTGGCTTCGAATGTTGCTTAAGAATCTTCGCATTTCATTACCGGCTCCTACATTATGGTGCGACAATATAGGTGCTCTTACTCTCGCATCTAATCCCGTTTATCACG
Organism: Betula pendula; assembly: GCA_900184695.1. NCBI lineage: Eukaryota > Viridiplantae > Streptophyta > Magnoliopsida > Fagales > Betulaceae > Betula > Betula pendula. Next base: position 236,580 of record FXXK01000524.1, on the reverse strand, counting down.
CTCGTACCTAACACATCGAAGTTAATTTTCACTTTATTCATGAAAAGTGGTGAACAAATAAATTATTGTTAAGTTATTCAAGTTCAAACGTGTGACTCATCAGATCATCCACAAGATCAGCAACAAAGTTAAGTTCAAATATGGGATAATATTTATCTTGTATTCGTTATTCAAACTGTAAAGATTAGATTAGGCATATTTCAAATTATACAGCAACTACATAACTCCATCGTGCTGTTTAGGTATTCAAGCTTAAAGCACTTATACAATCTTTCAATTACAACATTAGCTAGATCAGCTTCTAACACATAACAAACAGGTACAATGGGGGATCCTACAAGTACAATATATAAACTAACAGCCATGATAGATTGGTAAATGAAGAAATTAAGACAGCAAAAACTGGCTGGAGTCCAGGACAATTGCAAGAACAAGTGAAGCTTTCAGCTGACGGAAGAAAATGGGCATGGACTTGGGGGAACAGAAACTTGAACGATTCCTTCAAGCATAAGCATCACCTTCTTCATGGTGGGTCTTAGAGAGGGATCTTCTTGAAGGCACCAAATGGCAACCATCACAAACCTCTCAAGCTTCTTCGTGTCATTGACGGCTTCTGGATCATCTTTAACTAGAAGATCTAGTCTGCCTTCCTCATAGCAGTCATAGGCCCAATCAGTTAGAACACCCCTCTCTCCGCCAACCTCTATATCCACATTTCTTTGACAACAAATGATCTCTAGTAGCAGGACACCAAAACTATAGACATCAACCTTCACAGTGATTGGAGAGGTCCTGAACCAGTCAGGTGCAACATACCCTTTGGTACCTCTAATATTTGTTTTGGTATGGCTTTGATTCATCAGTAAAAGCTTTGCCAATCCAAAATCAGAGATGCGAGCATTGTAATACTCATCAAGAAGTATATTTTGCGGCTTTATATCGCAATGAATAATCTGGCTGCTGCATTCTTCATGCAAGTAAAATAGTCCTCTCGCAACCTCAAAGGCGATATTAGTCCTCTGGGTCCAACTGGGTTTGAAATCTCCGAAAAGGAAGGTAGCTAAAGTGCCATTGCTCAAGAACTCATACACCAGCATACGATGTTGTCCCTCCGCGCAGTACCCAAGCAGCCGGACCAGATTCTTGTGATGTGTTTTGCCTATCACATTCACTTCAGTTTTGAATTCCTTGTCGCTGTCTTCAAACACTCTGTCTAACTTCTTGACAGCAATGGGAACGGTTTCTACTCCCCCTTTATAAACGATACCGCATGATCCTCTTCCTAGTTCTTCCTTGAACCCATTTGTCGCCTCCATCAGCTCTTTGTAGGTAAATTGGCGCAAATTCCTTTCCACAACACCTTCATCTAGGTGGTGACTAACCATTTTGAGCTTCTTTTTGTAGTAGAACAAAAAACCCAAACAAATTGCACCTACAAATAAGAAATTCACAAACACAGAACTACCTAGTAGGGCTGATAGCACAATAATCAAAGTGTCCTGGTCTTTTGCCTCCGGAACCTGAGGCGACGGCGGCGCCGGTCGGCGCGACGCCGCGCACCGTCCGTCGGGCCGCGGGGGTTGCCGAATTGGAATAATTTTTTTCTTACCTTAAGGAAACCCGTTCCCTTGACTGCCCTATCTTGTCTTCCATTCTGGAGCGGTAGCGTCTTCTTCCAACAGGTGTTCGTCTGCGCTGCATAATGGACTGCAACGCATAGGCAATCATGCAAGCAAGATGCTTTGCAGTCCTCTACATTATAAGGCTGAGAAGACTCAAAGTCACTGTGAGCCCAATCGGTGTCTTGTAGCTCCATTAATTCGTATAAAGCACCATCATCTTCACAGCCTTGTGTGAAATCAGGTTTGCAGCTGTCGTACTGATCATTTTCAATCAAAGAAAACCATTGTGGGCATTTACAAGTCGGCCTTTTATCTTCCCCGAGAGAGCAGATACTGTTATACCCACAAGGCCCGCTACCCACTTGATTTGACAAATCGAGGCAAATATTATCTGGTATGGTTCCAATTACAGTCCATCTATCGTTGGCAGTGGGATTCTTCGGGTGCTGACTGATGGTGAAAACGCCATCAAAATTAAGAATTGCTCTGTGATAGTGCGTTGTAGCTGGGGCTATATCATTCTCTTCTGTAATATAGGATTTTTCTCTACTCATTCTTTCTATGTATAAGTAACCAGAGACATGGAAGATCACTCTGTAACCAGAATTTGAATCATTGGCAGAATCAGAAGTCTGACTATCATAGTATGCGCCATAATCATTGTTGCTGAGCATATTTATGGGATTGAGCACAGCATTTCCACTTGGAAGCAAGTGAAACTTGAATCTTCCCCGTGAGAAGTTGTTTATTCGACGTCGGGAAGAAAGAAACCCACCTATCTCCATTATTTGAGTAGGCAACAACGTATCAGTAGGATATTTGAAGCTCTCCCATAAGTTTTTAGAATTTTCATCTACAAGCACGAGGTTGCCTGTATCGTTCAGTATGCCGTAGGCAACTCCCCTTGTGAATTGCGATCTCCATAGCTCTTCACCCCGAGGATTTTTGAGTGCTAGCCCAAAATCAGAAGTTAGCCCAACTTTGGATCCTCTTGGCGCAGGATTGTCTCCATTTGCATACCAAACTATAGTTTTGTCTGGTATTTTGTTATACCATATGGCGAGCACGAAGTGATCATCCTTATTGTCGAGTTGGTGAAACCCAAATGCAAAATGACCAGAATTGGAAAGCCACGGAGCAGCCGCACCATCTGCAGTGAGAGAGTCCGCCACGCTTATATTTCGATTTTGAGCAACAACAAAAATGGGCAGCAAGATGAGAAAGAAGACAAGGAGAAGAACATTAACAGAAGGCATTGTGAGAATTGTTTGGATTCAAACAATCACATGAACGAAGATTAATTATTTATACAGGAGAGACGACGATTTCCATGACTTGTAATAAGAGTTAAAATATTCAAAAGTCTATGACTTGTAAGAAGTGTTAAAATATTCAAAAGTCTATGACTTGTAATAAGGGTTAAAATATTCCTGACTTCATCATCGTATTAGAAATAATATTAATTAAAATTATTAAATAAATTATTTTTATTTGATTAGATTTTTGAAAAAAATGATTGTTAACACACATAGGTGTAGCTTTTTTTTTTTTTTTTCATTCTTTTCTAATTAAAAGAATTGGAGAGGACGATCAACTATGGTTATTCAATTTAAGCATGACTATGATAGTACCTACCTACTGAGAATTGCTCAAGAGAAACCTCAATAGTAAGAACCGCATACGTTCTTTCAAAATTAATTAAGCCATAAATGACCCAACTCTACTAAAATATTAGTGTAAGATCCAAGGTAACTATACTAATCAAATTGGAATAAAGATTCTTATTTCGATTTCTAAACTCACGCTTTAGTACATCTTTAATCTGTTAAAATTTTTTTTAAGGCCACTATACTATCGCACTGGTGGTACATAGGGTATAGTTTTGAATTGTGTCGTACAACACTAGCTCTTTCAGGACCGAACCACACGTAAGTGGGAAGACTAAGCATTTATTAAACGTAATTAATCAATGCAAGACTTTGACGAATATAAAAGTGTTCATTCACGCGGAAAGTTCCATGGATTGTTACTTGACTTCTGTGACGCGGCCAACACTCTTTTCTATTTCCAATTGCTTTTGAAATTGCATTAATTAGCCAATAGAGACTTCGGCTATATTTGTTAATCCTTTTTTTGGGATTAACATCCACGGCAATTTTAAAATTTTAAAATTGCCTTGACATACACGGCCAGAAACATGTTACATCAATCTATTATTAAATTTCAATTTTTAATCATACCGCTTTATTTTTTTCTATTCCCTTTCCCTTTTCCACACTCTTCTTTATCTTCTTCTTCTTTTCTCTCTCTCCCCCATTTTCTTGCCCTTCATAGTTTATACTTCTCGCTGGAGATGAGGGCCAACCATCTAAGAAAATCAAAGAATAATCATGGACACATGGGTTTTTAACCAATCTTCTGTTTGTGAAATTGACAATCTTTCGAGAAAAATCTCAGGAACTCTATGTTTGAGAACTCTGATGCGAAATTGTTATTGGGCGCTTTGGGAGATTTTTTATTTATTTTTATCAAATCGTTCAAAAAAAAAAAAATTCAAACACCTCACAAATAAAACCTCATAACCTCTTAATTTAATGAAGACTAACAAGGAAAGGGTTCAAAATGAGGTGGAGCATTTTACTCCGAGTGGCCCCGTGCTCATCCGCATTTCACAAGCAATTCATGAGTGCCCTAAAATTTTCACAAGCAAATGCTCTTTGGCCTTCAGTTTATTGATCTTTTCCTGCCTGCGAATCCCCTTCTTCCTTTAATGAAATAGATATCTCTCTTCTCCTCCAAGCTTGAATAGATCTTCCTCTCAGCTCACCACTTATCGCATCTAGCAACCTCCATCTCTTCTAAAATCAGTGTACTGTTCACACAGCCCTCGGCGTTCCAGTCAGTGTACTGGAGGGCAAAAAATATTTTTTGCTCAGACGGTCAAGACGAATTGAGTAAAAGGAAATTTTTTTTTTCTTTTTTTACCTTACCTCCCACCTACTTTTTTGTAGGTGGCATGTCTAGGCCGTTAGTCAACTAACGGCCTAGATGTTAAAAAGGGATTTGGCTTATAAGCGGTAGTGAAAACTACCGCATACCTGCGGTAGATTTTTGCACGGCTCAGATCCAACCAAAGATTTTATAACCCCAAACTCACGCCGTTTACCAACAAGCAAGTAGAAGTGACTTTTCTTCCGTGAAACGTAACGGACATGCTCTTTTTCTTCTTCTTCTTCTTTTTATTTATTTATTTATATTTATTTTTACGCTCCGTTCCACAGCAAATCCTTGAGGTCCTGAGGAAGCCTAGTCCCAAACGGATCCGGCTTCTAAACTACCGCATATTTGTGCTCTGAGAATTGAGTTCTCAGCCTCAATGTTCAAGTAGAGCTGAGAGGCCATATTCATGCTTGTGAGGATTTGGTTGTTCTCCTTTGTGAGCTGACACGCTTGGGCCAACAGATCTTTGGCTTGCGCATCCGTGATCTACGTGCCGATTCATGGTTGGACAGCATTCTTTTACGCTTTCTTTGATCCATAACATGCTGAAGATCGCCTTCAGACCAAGTTCCGAATTGTGCTAGCTGCACCCAGAAGATGCTCCACTAGAAGAAGTATAGTATGTTTTAACAAAAACAGCAATGATATTATTTCTTGATATCAATATTAAGCTAACAAAACAACAAGATTTTTCTATCCGGATTATGCTTGACAATAATGAAGCATAGAAGTTATAGAACCCAGATGCTAATAACTTGAAATAAACTCTAATATATATATTTTATATATGGCTAGCTACAGAGGGGCCTTGCTAGTTTATGAAAAACGTAGAACCAGTAGAGGAAGGCAACAGAGAAGTACTGAACCAAGTGGGTCCTGTTATGTTTCACGGAAAAAAAAGGACTGAACGGTGTGTAGAAAAAAAAAAGAACAGAAGAATAAGAAGAAAAAGAGTCAGCCTGTTATGTTTCACGGAAGAAAAGTCACTTTCTACCGTTTGGTCTTGCTTGTTTTGTAAACGGCGTGAATTTTGAGTTACAAATGCTTTGGTTGCATATGCGGTAGTTTTCACTACCGCATATAAGCCAAATCCGTTAAAAAGAGCTACTACGGCAATTTAATTTTTAGAATGGGGGATGTTTGGTGTATAATCTCCATCCAACTTTTTTTGTATTTTTTTTTTTTTAAAAAAAAAGATTTAAAATTTTTTTACACTTGAGTTGGATGAGAGAGTTAAAAAAGTAGACTTTTCCTTTTAGAAATTGCCGTGGATCGGGATCCTCCTTTTTTCCTTTCTTTTTTTTTTCTTTTTCCTTCCTCAGAATCAATATCATTTTTAATATTTCATCAATCACTTTTTAATAATTTTTTTTTACTTTTTATATCATATCACTCGCTTTTTATTATTATTCAAATAAAAAACTCACTAAAAAACAAAATTTTTTCACTTTTCCATACAAAAAATTTAAAACATTCTTCCTACTTAATTTATATCACATCTTTTACTTTTATACTATTCAAAATAAAAATAAATTAAATTAAATTAAAAAAAAATTACCTAAAGATTTAACAAACATAGCCGAATCTTCTTCTCTTAGCAGGAACTTTTGGAAATGTCCTCGGGTTTTACTGGCAACATCTTAGAATCAGTCAACCTAAAAGCTAAAATCTACGAATTTAGGTCTAATAAAATTATGAATGAAGTTTTTTTCTAAATAAGTTAAGAGGAATCATCTTTCCTAGACATCTTATTAAACTGACATGTATTTGTGATTTTTATATGTATTTTAAGAATGTGTCAATTTAATAAATTAGGTTGACTTTTTTATTTTATTTTTTTAAAAAAATAAACCTATTTGAAAGAAAACTTTTTTAAAAAATTATAAAACCCACAGTTTTAAACTAAATTACTCCAACTCACACTTTTATACTTTAACAACAATTAGCTCATACTCTGCAAAATAATGGACTTTGTAAGCACTTATGCTATTTGTTCTAGCAGTGTTATAATAAATAAGACATCATCTTTTCTTTTGGCAAAACAATGGAAACTGTTCAGATTAGAAGATAAGGCCTTATTTGGTTGCTTAATTTGTAGAGTATCATGAGCCCATATAGCTTTGGCTAAATTTGACGCGCGGAAGTTTCCGTTGTCCCATTGGATCGCTTCATCATTGATAAGGACAAAAATTCACTGTGATAAATAGTGATTTGTTTATGCTAAATTAAAAGAATTAATTAACTTAATTTAAGGGATTTATTTACATTTAAAATTATTTAAATCACTTGTAAAGCTTTATAAATAGAGCCTTATAAATAATCAAATCATTCAAGATAAAATGTAGTCTCCAAAGCTTTTATCTATGGATATAATATAGGCTTATAGCCTAACCGCGTAACTCTATGTCTCTCTTGCTTAATTTACTTCAATCTCTTTATTTTATTATGAATTTCTATATGATATCATAGCCTAAATACGACCAAAGTTGTTCTTTCTTTCCACCCACTACTTCTTTGAGTTTCTATAGAACAAGTGTGTTGCAGCCTCTTTCTTTTCGCACAATTACAGAACTACCATCCCAACTCAATCATACCCACACTAGTTCAACAGCGTCGTACAAACCAAGAACCCCATTTAGAACCAACCCATATCACCTCTCTGTAGCATTCCTCCAGATATATCACCAAAAAATCCCTTTGTAGCATTCGTCCATTTCTTTCATCCATAACCAACGTCGCTCCATCCTTCGACCCATAATCTCCTCCCCAAATTCGCAGCAATACCGGTCACATACAACAATGGTCAGCCCCTCTTCCTCACCAATCTCACGAGCCACCAACAATCCAGCTTTTGTCCACCGGATCGAAAGGACAAGCTCCTGCTTTATGCCATTTATTTCTGAACTCAAGTCATGCAACTAAAAGAAGATCTTTGTTCAAACTTCACTTCGGAGCATCCTCTTCAACAAGTTCCGGCAATAGCAGCCAATGCCGGTTAAAGTCGCTAATGTTCAAGTTTCGGCCACAATAACAGATGCCAACCAGTCACCGATTTCTTAGTTTCGGCCATAGCAGCCGATTTTCCAATTTAAACTATAATAGCCATTTGATGTTCAAGATCAGCGTTCACTACCGGACCATTCATCTTGAAAGGGCACGATAAGGATACAAATTTTTTGTACGTGATAAATGGTAATTTGGTTACAATAAATCAAGGGATTTGTTTACCCTAATTTAAGGGATCTGTTCATCTTGATGATCAACTCCCCAAATGATTCTCTCCCTAACATCTTTAATTATTTGTACTTGGCTGATTTTGATTGCCCAAACTTGTACTCGAGATATTTGAACTAAGGGAAAGCTGTCCATTTCTTAAATAGAACTTTCATTGGTGTTATATAGTAAATTACTTGAGAACTTGATATATGCATAATTTAGTGATTTTACGACAAGCAAATTTGAATATTAGCAAATAACAGTTACTTTCGATGGTTTATAAGAGATGTTGTCCTTATCATATCACTAACATCAGCAATAGTAATAATTATGTGAAAACTTCATTAAATTTTTATGAAGTTTCACACTTTTTGAAATGAATTTTTCAAAGTTTAGAAACTCTCAATTTATGTTATTTAACTTCTAATTTTTTTCAATTTTCTTCATCCGTAAAAATTTTTTCATTTCCGTTAAATCTTAATAGAAATGTGCCAAAATTCTCAAAATACCCCTCATTTTTTTAGGAAAATGTAATACATGAATTTAGGTGTCGGTCAAGATTTAACAGAATTTACAAAAATACCCACACCTAAATGTTTGAAATATATATATATATATATTTTAAAAAAATATGGGTATTTTGAAAATTTTGATAGGATTTTACAGAAAATCCTAATCGGAGGTGAAAAAAATTGAAAGATAAATACACTTAGTTGATATTTTTTAAACTTTAGGAAATGTCATTTCAAAACGAATGGAAGTTCAGGGAGGCTTTCTAAAGTTTTCCCAATAATTAATTAGTTCTAAGGTTTGTTGACATTGTTACTGACGAGGCTTTTGATAGATCTTTTGAAACTATCACGTTAGGACAGATTTTTTGACACAGTTGCGGATGCAAGTGTGAAACTTCACTAACACAATTCCAACTGAGAATCCCTAAACACCTAAGTGTTAAAGAGACTTACAACAATTGTTTTGATCATCGAATAGGCCAATACTAAAACCTAACAAGTTCTAAATTTCTCAAAATGATTTTATTTGTATTTATTTGCTTCTTTATTTGAGTTGGACATTAATTGTAACACTTGAGCTATTAATATTAGTATACCAAAGAAACCCTATTAGACTTAAATTTCTAATATATTTGTTTTATGCTTATATTATATATATTATATAAGCATTCCAGGGATATAGTCTCTTGTGATTCTACTATTATATATTATATAAGAACTATATAAGATAAGTAGGGGTAGGCACAGGCCAAATATTGAAGATATCCGATACCCAATCCGAGACCTTCGGGTTTAAAAAATGCCTACCCGATACCTATCGTTACTAAACAATAACTAGCGGGTATCAAGTATGGCGGGGCAGGGGTGGATCGGGTGTTACTCGATTATCATATCATATTATGACTTAGGTGCCGAAACGTCGAGACGTTGTGGCCACAGGATGAAATGGGCGTGTTAGAGAAGGATAGTGCAAAGAAGGAGAGAGAGACAAAAGAGAAGGAGAAAAGAAGTGCAGAGAAAGAGTCGTCGGAGGCTTGGAGAAGATGAAAGTCACAACACTGCCGGAGTCAATCGAGACGGCTGGACGGCGTGGCTGTGGGACGGCTCGGACGGCTTAGATGGCGCGGGACTCAAAGGCATGTCTGTGGTTTGGGTAGTGCCAGTGCGGGACTCAGAGAAAAAAAATAAACTAAATATGGTTTAGGGTTTGACACGGACTCATAAGAGAAGGCTTGAGAGTCTGGGTTTGGGGGGATTTAGGGTTTTCTTAGGAAAAAAAATATGGTTTTATACCTAGGATTT
>FXXK01000524.1:167768-221356 GCA_900184695.1 Betula pendula | reverse complement strand
GCGGTTGTGACCCGAAAAATATGGTTTTGGCTGAATTATGTGGTGCATGGAGGTGATTTTCTTCATCCTACCATGTTATTCTGAGACATGCACCTCACTTAAGGAATTTCGAAGGGTCAGTGCTCGTAAGCATGATGTACGGTATCCGCTCTCAAAAGTTCTGCCCACACCATAGAAGAAGCTATTTGTAGGTATTTTTAATATAAATTAAGATGTTGCAATGGATAAGGGACATGGACGAATTAGGATTGATATTATAGTGCGAGATCATGAAGGGATCGTATTAGCAGCACGTAGTATCACAAAAAGCCTATTGGTAAAACCTGTTGTGGTTGAAGCTTTGGCAACTTTTAATGTGATGGAGTTTAGCAGGGATGTATTTTTATGATATACTCTTGAAGGGAGATGCTCTGCAAATTGTGTCCCCGATCAAAGCTGACAGCAAAAATTAGAGTAAATATGGTCATATTATAAATGAAATTAAATTTGGTTGGCATCAATTAAGAACTTGGCAGATTGTTCATGTAAAGAGATACGCAAAATCAGCTGTTCATGGCTTAACTCGAGAGACTATTTTGAATGTGATAGACAGAGTTTGAATTGAAGAAATTCCAAATTCCATCTATAGTATTGCCATTATGGAGCAAATTGTTCCTTGTTGATACTTTGATTCATTAATGAAGTCTTCAAATTTTGTTCCAAAAAAAAAATTTGGGATTTGCCGTCCCACATCACTAGCTCATAGACACAGTCATTTACCATTTTGTCATCAGTAAAAGTCATCTTCATCTTGAGTTACAAAATTGTCCTAGCATACACCTTTAAAAGAGACCAAACGTTAAGACTTAAAAGAAGTCAAAAATAAGGGCGGGCAGCGTCAGATACCTTTTACATTATGTACAAACTGCAAACACTGGTGTGGACTCATACCCATAATTTTTATTAAAAAGGCTAAAAAGTTCCTTGTCCAACAGGTAACATATATGAACGACTCATTTAATTTTTACAATTCATAGGATTCCCTATCCTCTCGTCCATTCATATCATAAATGGAAAAATTCTTAACCCTTTTCCCCGATTCAACTAAAAAAAAAAAAATTAATTTGTACAATTAAAACCAATTGCTTGGCCCGTAAAGGAAGGGAACTCAGACGTACACCACAATCAAGAAGAGTGAAACCCAATGGGGAAGTCCAAGTTATGGCAAGCCGACTCTCCATAAGCAATTCACACGGTGCAGGTCAAGAGTGAATCCCTTCTAGAGAAAATTAAGCTCCCATGTCTAATGACTTTGTGAGCATAAGTGGTCCCTTTTACCCATTTGAATCTTCTGCCCGATTTGTAATGACCCTAAGGTCACGTTTAATACGCAGAATATACCTAAATATATAATAGTTATTTTTATGAAATAATTATGATAATGTTATTTGGTTGCGAATAGTAATTTTTGAGTAATTTTAGAAGTTTCATTTGTGCCCTTCATAAAATGAGGTAACTTTTAAAATTACTATTTGATCAAAATTTAATATTGATCAATCACAAGTCCAATTATGATTTTAAAAGCTCCATCATTCTTGGATTGATACAAGAGGAACTTCTAGTATTACTCAGTTATTCCTCTTAAAAAAGTAAGAAACAAGTTTTCTCCAAATACGTAATGAAATAGCTCTAAAACAAATCTTCTAAAAAATCTTTTTTTTTTTTTTTTTCTGCTTCAAAAAAAAAAAAAAAAACAAACAAACAAACCATTCGTATTTGTCGTCTCCCTAATTGGTAGCCAACACTCCAACCGAACCTCCGAAAATGGTCGGCCACCGCCTGACCCATCCCATAATTGGCCACCACCTAGCCTCCCCCGCTGCCGAACACTGTCTTTGGTGGCCCTCCACCATCAATGTCCACCACCAAGGAGATGGTTGGGCACCCATGGGGAGACGACGAATACAATGGCTTTTTTTTTGTCAAAAAAAAAAAAAAAAAAAGATTTTTTGGGATATTATTTTATAAGTAGAGTTATTTTAAAAAAAATTTATCGAAATTTGATTCCGTTCTAATTAGAAAATTTGGTATTTTTATGTTGTTACCAAACAAATAAATAGAAATAATTATTCCATTACAACTTCTTGTATTGCTGCTAATACTCATTCCTATTCTTCAATAATCATCATGCTTTTTCATTTAGGAAGCTAATCTTTTACTCCTTGTTTCCATTTCGAATAATTACATGAAAGATTCAATTATACCTTAAGGATCAGGCTTGGGTGCTGTTACAGCACCCAAGCCAAATCCTACCAGTAATGGGCAGCACGTCTTTCATTTGCAAGCAACACAAGACAATAGTTTAGGGTTTTTTCACAAGAAATATTGGGTCTTGTTTCGTTTTGTCTTCTATGGCTGATTTATTGTATGTCTGTGTGCATGTTTTTGTTTTTTTTTTTTTTTTGTTTTTTTTTTTTCCTTTTGTTGATTCTTGGTTATGCAAAACACATTTTAAGCACACAAAAATTGTTGCTCAGAAAAAAAAAAAAAAATCACACAAAGATTGTTGCCTTATGCTTTTTTGGCCTTTATCATTCGGAAAGTAGTCAGTACCTGTAAATAGGCACGGGCGTTGCTAGAATTTTAGGTTTAGGAGGGCTAAATTGAAGAAAAAAAAATTGGAGGGTCAAAAATAAATTTTTAAGAGTATATTTTTAAAAAATTAAAAAATTTTGGGACAACAATTAAAAAAAAACATTTGGAGGATAAAAATAAATTTTTAAGAATATATTTTTAAAAAAATTAAAATCTTTAAAGAAAAGTTTTAAACTTGTAGGGGGCACAGCTACCAAAGGGCCATATAGCTCTATCCCCGTATTATTTAGGGCTCTACATCCAGTTATTTGTAATATTCATATCCGCTTAATGAGGTTAAAGTAGATAGTTTTGATCGAGATTCCCCGGCATTTACCCTCCTTGACATTACAATGAGCTAATCATTAGAACTGATGGATATGGACCGCTGGTTAATAAAGACAAGTCAGTAGTCATAGGTCACCTAATTAGAAAAACAAAACATATGGGCTAAAATTCACCATTTACTTTTGACGAAATGTTCCATGTACAATTCTTTCTACTTCGATCTCTTTTGTCTGGTCTAGATTTGAATTCATTCATAGGAACTCAAAGTCAAAGTCAAAGATGTCTTTATACTTGGGTGAAATATGGCTCGAGAGTTCTTCCCATAGTCCAGGAGATGATCATTTTCATGAAAAATACATTCTTTCATACCATGGCTTTAGCACTACCATATTCTCTCACCTTGTTGCTTCTTGTTCTATCGGTGCCATATTCCACCACTGCTCAAACCTCGACAAACCAATATCCCTTAGGCTCATCCCTGACCGCGCAGAACAATGATTCTTACTGGCCATCCCCTTCTGATGAGATTTCATTTTTTTGGTTTCCAACAGATTGGGAAGGGAGGGTATCTACTAGCCATCTGGTTCAACAAAATACCTGAAAAAACCATTGTCTGGTCAGCCAACGGAAATAATCTAGTGCCAAGAGGATCCGTTGTTGAACTTACTACAGATGGCCAACTTGTGCTCAATCACCCAACTGGGAAAGACATATGGCAAGCTGATTTAGGCGGTTCAGGAGTTGCCTATGCAGCCATGCTTGACAGTGGAAACTTCGTGCTGGCAAGCCAGGACTCTGGCTATTTGTGGAGAGTTTTGATCATCCGACTGACACAATATTACCTACAAAGATTTTGGAGAAGGGCAGCAAACTTGTTGCTCGTTATGCAGAAACGAACTACTCTAATGGAAGGTTCCAATTCACACTGCAATCGGATGGAAATTCTTGAGCTTGAAACTAGAGCTTTCCCCTTGAATTCTGCTATTTCTGCTTATTGGTCAAGTAATACTGCAGGCGCTGGCTTTCAGGTGGTCTTCAATCAGTCTGGCTCTATATATATTACAGCGAAAGACGGAAGCATACTTAAATCGATATTCTCAACTGCTGCTTCTTCGAAATACTTGTATCACAGAGCTATTCTTGAATATGATGGAGTCTTTAGGTATTATGTATACCTGAAAAGCACAACTACAGCAAATGCTGGGAATTGGACCTCTTTGTCGAGCTTCATACCTTCTAATATCTGCAATATTGAAGCAAAGACAGGTTGTTAATCATGTAATTTATTATTTAATTTATATTCTAATACTCTCCCCCATATGTTTAGCGAGGTTAAACACATGAAATATTTAATTAAAATATGATAAATTATGGAGTGTGGATTCGAACTGATGTCCTCTTCTTTAATACTATGTTAAATTTTCACTAATCTCAAAAGCTTAAAGTTGATAGGAATCGAAGAATTTAATCAGTTAATTAATCAGTTAATTTCTATTGTAACCCAGGTGGTGGAGCTTGTGGGTTCAACAGCTACTGCAAGCTAGATGATCACAGACGTCCCAAGTGCCATTGTCCATATGGATACACCTTCATTGATCCAGATGATGTTATGAAAGGATGTAAACAAAACTTTGTTTCACAAAGTTGTGATGCAGCGTTGCCAGAAACGGATAATTTTGATTTTCATTCCATGCCAATTACAGATTGGCCCCAATCTGATTATGAATATTTTCGAGGCCAAAGTCAGGATTGGTGCAGGAAAGTTTGCTTGGATGACTGCTTCTGTGCGGTTGCAATTTACAGAAATGACGAGTGTTGGAAGAAAAAAATTCCTCTTTCAAATGGGAGGATGGATGGCAGTGTTAAAGGAACAGCCCTGATCAAAATAAGGAAAGGCAATTCTACTTTGAATCCTTCAGGTGCAGATCGGTCAACTCTGCTCTTCATAGGGTCAGTGCTCTTAAGCAGCTCGGTGTTCCTGAACTTCCTCTTGGTATTGGGAGCCTTTCTGGTTGTTTTTCGCTTGAATTATTGGAAGCCAAAGGTGCTTCAAGCACACCAAGTCATGCCAGGCATGAACTTGCAAAGTTTCACTTATGAGGAACTTAGAAAAGCTACAAATGGATTCAAGGAAGAGCTGGGGAGAGGTGCTTTTGCAACAGTTTACAAAGGGTCTCTAGAATCTGATGATGATAGAATCCATGTTGCGGTTAAAAGGTTGAACAACATGGTGAGACAGGGCGATTGGGAGTTCAAAGCCGAAGTGAGTGCTNATTGGCAGGACAAATCACAGACATTTGGTCCAACTGCTGGGATTCTGCAACGAGGGGGAGCACCGGCTTCTTGTATATGAATTCATGAGCTATGGCTCTGTTGCAAGCTTGCTCTTTGGAGTTTCAAAGCCTGATTGGCACCAAAGAATGAAAATTGCATTAGGAACTGCAAGAGGGCTGTTTTACTTGCACGAAGAGTGCAGAAGCCAGATCATACACTGTGATATCAAGCCGCAGAACATCCTTCTGGATGAGACTTGGACAGCAAGAATTTCTGATTTCGGAATAGCCAAGCTTTTGAAGACAGACCAGACTCGAACTACGACTGTAATCCGAGGAACTAAAGGGTATGTTGCGCCTGAATGGTTCAGAAACATGCCTGTTACAGTCAAGGTGGATGTTTACAGCTTTGGCATAGTGTTGCTAGAGCTCATCTGCTGCAGGAAGAATTTTGAAGCAGAGGTGGAAGATGAGAATCAGATGATACTAGCCGATTGGGCATGTGATTGCTACAGCTATAGGAAACTGGATTTGTTAGTGGGGAATGATGAGAAGGCAATGGATGATATGGAGAGAGTGGAGAAATATGTGATGATTGCCATATGGTGCATTCAGGTGGACCCAACGATAAGGCCCACAATGAAGAAAGTGGTGCAGATGATGGAGGGAGCTGTTGAAGTCTCAGTTCCTCCGGATCCATCCTCATTTACAAGTTCAATCTAAATCCTCTTAACATAAATTCACACATGTTTGATTGTCAGTGCTATCAGTAGGTTGAGGAAGATCAAGGAATGGTGTAATTAATTATGAATGTATAATATCAAGGATTTATTTTTTATTTTTTATTTTTTTTTGCGTCCGAGGTTTTACGGGCATGTTGTAGCAGGGACGATTGTCTTTTCGCGAGGAAAAATGTCATCGCTAAGATAAATATATTTTCCTAAATTAAAAGAAAAAATGAAATTCATATCTGTAACGTGAGTCCAAGGCAAGTCGTCGAAATCAAACGGCAAATCGTCGACTCAAAACGGCAAGTCGTTAAAGGCGAGTGGCTGAAGGAAAGCGGACCTATTAGGCAGAATGAAGCCCCAGACGCAAAGAACCATACTAAAAAAAAAAAGCAATCTCTACCTCACAAACTGAATAAAAAATCCAGACTACAAAGCTGATACTTCAATAAATATATTGATCACAGACTTGGATACGATGCTCTTGATGTTATCACTCGCTGCTCTTGTTTTCTAGTCCTTGATTCGCTTATATATCGATCACAAGCTTCATTGATAAAGAAGGCTATAGTACATTCATGGGTTTGGATTATCTATGGCCGTTCATGGGCTATTTCATCAAATAATGAAGAGACCGTCTCTTAGGTCGTTCAACTTGTTACCAGACTGGTTCGCTTTGTGTTTGCAACAATGCCTGAAAGAAAAGACTTTGCGACCAGGCAAGCAAGTTCATGCAATGTTGTTGACTACTGGGATTGACGTGAAAGTGTTGTCCTTGAATTCAAATCTTGTTGGGATGTATGCAAGTTGTGGGGATGTAAGGTCGGCGAGGCTTGTGTTCGATAAAATTCAAAACCCGAATGTTTTCGCGTTAAATTGGATGATACTGGCTTCCGCGTTTAATGGGTATTTTGAGGACGCTATGGGGTATGTTTGTTTGATGCGGGAACTGGGAAATCTTGGCAATAAGTTCACGTTTTCGATTGTGTTGAAAGCTTGTGTTGGTTTGATGGATGTAAAGAAGGGAAGAGAAGTTCATGCTGTGGTGAAGAAAATGGATTTTGAAAATGATGTGTCAGTGGCAAATGCTTTGATTGATATGTATTGTAAATGTGGGAAAGTGTGTTGTGCTCGTCGTCTGTTTGATAGAATGGTTAGTAGAGATGTTGCTTCTTGGACATCGATGATATGTGGTTACTGTAACATAGGAAAGACTGAGCAAGCGCTTGTGTTGTTTGAGCGGATGAAGTTGGAAGGACTGGAACCAAATGATTTCACGTGGAATGTGATGATAGCTGGTTATGCTCGGTCTGGAGATACCAATAGAGTGTTTGAGCTTTTTTCTAGAATGACTAGAGCAGGGTTGCTTCCTGATTTGGTTACTTGGAATGCGTTGATTTCCGGCTTCGCGCAAAGCCAGCAAGCTGGCAAAGCATTCAAATTGTTTCGGAATATGATGGTTTTTGGGATTAAACCCAATGGCGTGACTGTGACAGGACTGCTCCCTGCATGTGGATTGATGGGTTCAATTGAAAGAGGGAGAGAAATTCATGGGGTGATCTACAGGATGGGGCTTGATATTAATGTCTTTGTTGCTAGTGCTGTTATTGACATGTATTCAAAATGTGGCAGTGTTAGAAATGCTCAAAGTGTCTTTGACAGGATTCCTGTCAAGAATATAGCATCATGGAATGCCATGATTGGATGCTATGGGAAGCATGGCATGGTTGATTTGTCACTACAGTTGTTTGAGAGGATGCAAGAAGAAGGAATGCAGGCAAATGAAGTGACTTTTATTTGCATTCTTTCTGCATGCAGCCATAGTGGTTTAGTAGAGGAAGGTGTGAAGATTTTTAGGACAATGAAAGAGGGTTATGGGATTGATGTTGGAAAAGAGCATTATGCTTGTGTTGTTGATCTTTTGTGCCGTTCAGGAAGGATGGTAGAAGCTTATGAGTTGGTGAAGGAGATGCCAACACAAGTTCCAGAGTCAATTGTTGGAGCTTTCTTCAATGGTTGTAAAATCCACGGAAGAAGAGATCTGGCTAAAATGATGGCTGAGGATATTCTGTCGATGGAGTTGAAGAAACCTGGAGGTTATGTTACACTGTCAAACATTTATGCTGCTGATGGAGATTGGGAAGAAGTTGCGAATGTAAGGAAGATGATGAAGGAAAAGAACGTTCTTAAAAAGTCTGGTTTTAGTTGGGTAGAATAAAACACCCTCTAATTTGGCTAAATGAAAATACTGAAAACTGTTTTCGAAAAAATGTATAAGTTGTTTCCAAATTTTTAGTTTTTGGTGTTTTTGTTTTCACTTGTTTTTGTTTTTAAAACAATTTACCAAATGCACATTAACAATATAGAAATGTGTTTTTTTTGTTTCCAAAACAAAAATCAAACAGGCGCTTGTTTTTTTCTAAAAAAAAAAAAAAAAACAAAAGAAAATGCTGAGTAACATTTTTCTTGTTTATACATGTGGTACAATATTACAATGATAAGTGCAATATGTTAAAAATGGTAAGAAAATTCAGAGTAATAATTAATACAGACAAATATTAAAACAATCTTCTAGATTGTAACACAACACATACTATACTTGGAATTTATCAATCAATTCTTACTGTTATTAAAAAGTTTGGCCAAGTCTGATAGAGCTTGCATAAGTCACACTTGTAAGGTCGAGTCCAAGTCAAGTCGTCGAAATCAAACGGCAAATCGTCGACTCAAAACGGCAAGTTCTTTAAGGCGAGTGGCTGAAGGAAAGCGGACCTATATTAGGCAGAATAAAGCCCCTGACGCAAAGAACCATACTCAAAAAGCAATCTCTACCTCACCAACTGAATAAAAAAATCCAGACTGCAAAGCTAATACTTCAATAAATATATTGATCACAGACTTGGATACGCTGCTCTTGTTGTTATTCACTCGCTGTTCTTGTTTTCTAGTCTTTGATTCGCTTATATATTGATCACAAGCTTCATATTCTAAAGAAGGCTATAGTACATTCATGGGTTTGGATGATCTATGGCCGTTCATGGGGTACTTCAGCAAATAATGAAGACACCGTCTATTAGGTCGTTCAACTTGTTACTAGGCTGGTTCGCTTTGTGTTTGCAAAAAAGCCTGAAAGAAAAGGCTTTGCGACCGGGCAAGCAAGTTCATGCAATGTTGTTGACTACTGGGATTGACATGAGAGTGCTGTCCTTGAATTCTACGCTTGTTGGGATGTATGCAAGTTGTGGAGACGTAAGGTCGGCGAGGCTCGTGTTCGATCAAATTCAAAACCCGAATGTATTCGCGTTAAATTGGATGATACTGGCCTCCGCGTTTAATGGGTATTTTGAGGATGCTATTGGGTATGTTTGTTTGATGCGGGAACTGGGAAATCTTGGCAATAAGTTCACGTTTTCGTTTGTGTTGAAAGCGTGTGTTGGTTTGATGGATGTAAAGAAGGGAAGAGAAGTTCATGCTGTGGTGAAGAAAATGGATTTTGAAAATGATGTGTCAGTGGCAAATGCTTTGATTGATATGTATTGTAAATGTGGGAAAGTGTGTTGTGCTCGTCGTCTGTTTGATAGAATGGTTAGTAGAGATGTCGTTTCTTGGACATCGATGATATGGGGTTACTGTAACATAGGAAAGACTGCGCAAGCGCTTGTGTTGTTTGAGCGGATGAAGTTGGAAGGACTGGAACCAAATGATTTCACATGGAATGCGATGATAGCTGGTTATGCTTGGTCTGGAGATACCAATAGAGTGTTTGAGCTTTTTTCTAGAATGACTAGAGCAAGGTTGCTTCCTGATTTGGTTACTTGGAATGCGTTGATTTCCAGCTTTGCGCAAAACCAGCAAGCTGGCAAAGCATTCAAATTGTTTCGGAATATGTTGGTTTTTGGGATTAAACCCAATGGCGTGACTGTGACAGGACTGCTCCCTGCATGTGGATTGATGGGTTCAATTGAAAGAGGGAGAGAAATTCATGGGTTGATCTACAGGATGGGGCTTTATATTAACGTCTTTGTTGCTAGTGCTGTTATTGACATGTATTCAAAATGTGGCAGTGTTAGAAATGCTCGAAGTGTCTTTGACAGGATTCCTGTCAAGAATATTGCATCATGGAATGCCATGATTGGATGCTATGGGAAGCATGGCATGGTTGATTTGTCAATACAGTTGTTTGAGAGGATGCAAGAAGAAGGAATGCAGGCAAATGAAGTGACTTTTATTTGCATTCTTTCTGCATGCAGCCATAGTGGTTTAGTAGAGGAAGGTGTGAAGATTTTTAGGACAATGAAAGAGGGTTATGGGATTGATGTTGGAAAAGAGCATTATGCTTGTGTTGTTGATCTTTTGTGCCGTTCAGGAAGGATGGTAGAAGCTTATGAGTTGGTGAAGAAGATGCCAACACAAGTTCCGGAGTCAATTGTTGGAGCTTTCTTCAATGGTTGCAAAATCCACGGAAGAAGAGATCTGGCTAAAATGATGGCTGAGGATATTCTGTCGATGGAGTTGAAGAAACCTGGAGGTTATGTTACACTGTCAAATATTTATGCTGCTGATGGAGATTGGGAAGAAGTTGAGAATGTAAGGAAGATGATGAGGGAAAAGAACATTCTTAAGGAGTCTGGTTTTAGTTGGGTAGAGAGAGAAATGAGTTTTTTGGAGAGGAAAACGAAAGTGATGAAGTAAAAATGGGAGCAGGTACGTGTTCTACTGTAATACAGTCACCTGTCCAATTATAGATGAGATTCTAAACTTCCAATGAAATTGTATACGACATACTTCAGAATTATTTAACTTATAAAAGGGTATGAATTTGGAATGGCTTAGATGAAGCATCAAAAATTTTGAAATCTAGGTAATAAATTTGGAATATGACTGTTGAGAACTACTTTCACGTCAATCTTTGCCGTGCCTGAGTAGAAGAAGCCGTTGTCATTTCTGTCTGTGCAGTTGACAATAGGAAAATGGGTATTGGCCTTTTTTTCAAAATTATTTTTGTTTCCCAAATCAAATTGCAGGAGCAATAAAACATCTCTAATTAAGAAGGAAATGTGTATGAGTCAACTTAATACCGAACCCTCTTTTTGCTTTGATCTTCCTCTGAATTTTATGTTTTTTCCCATTTATTTTTCTCTTATGCGCAGAAAATGTCAAAGAGGACAAAGATGGTGAGTTAAAAGAGTTAGATGCTATTGGATTTGGGGGTTAAACAGTAAGGTCAGTGCTTCCAAACATTTATTTGGGGCTACAATTTCTGCACTAAATTCCCCTTTACTCTTACTTTTTTTTTTCTTCTTTAAACAACTTTCCCCAATTGTACACTTTGGATGTAATTTTTTTAAGACATAAACATATCATAAGGAGTTCGGCCATTAATAATCAGCTAGGGTTCTTATTGGTGCAGCATAAACCTTTACAAAATTCAGAAGATTTTTTTGTAAATGTACACTTCAGTGTTAAATCTTATAAGAGCATTTTGTTTCTCTGCACAAATAGAGATACAATAAATTGTCCATTACATGAGTGTGATTTTGTCTTTGCACCATTTATGGATACAATCTCATTATTCATTGAAATGTATAAGAAATCAAAGGGTATGTTTGGCAAAGGGTTGGGTTGGGGTTGAGAGGTTTTTGAATTTTGATGTGATATAAAATAAAAAGAATGTTGTAAATTTTTTGTATGAAAAAATGAAAATGTTTTGTTTTTAAGTGAGTTTTTTTATTTAAATAGTAATAAAAAGTGTTTAATGTGATATAAAAAGTGGAAAAAAAAATTGTTAAAAAGTGATAAATAGAATATAAAAAATTAGAATGTTTTGACGTGATTTTTTTGGAAGTTTTAAAAACCAAAACCATAACTCTTTGCCAAATGGGTCCTCTGCCCCGATGCTTGTATCAGTGATGCAGCAATTTCTTGGTAGGATTAGTGTAATGATGTACCTATATGTTGACTTGATCATGCGACAGTCACACGTGATATTTCAACTCAAAAGATGCATATTTTCTGTCCTTTTGATTTCAAGTGTCGATGCTTTCCTCTTTTTTTTTTTTTTTTCCGAATCTTGAATCAATTTCCCATTTTATCATATGGTTTGAAAGGCTGAATCGTTTCAATTGAAACCTTGAAATCTCTAGGTTTACATCTCCTTTCAGCCATTGTTATAGCCTCACCCCTATCAGAAGTCAACAAATCGGGCTGTGTCGGTCGGAGGCACTAGTTTCTCGACAGGCCTCTTTCTAGGCATGCATGAAAAGGTTTAAGAAGACATGAGTTAAGGCATTGTTTGCTCCATGACTTTGTGAGACATGAGTTAATGCATAAGTTCCTAAAAATTTTGTGGTTGTCTTCTGTTTGAGCACCTTTTCCAAGATTTTCACTTACCAAAAGAATTATCCCCAAGATTTTTGAACTATGAAAAACAGAGAAAGATGCATATTAGGATTTCCTACACTTTCAAAGAAATTGTAAATTCTCAAATCATGGAATTTAGGCCCTTTTTAGGCATCGAAAACTTGAAAAATGTTACATATTAAAAAGATAGCATGTTGTCAAGACAACCAAAAAGAATTTTTTTTTTTCAAAAGGCATCTTCTTCATTTTGTAGAGATACTTCATCAAAAAACTAAAAAGATAATTTTTTACTCAATTTTTTTACAACATAGAAAGCAAGAACCTCATAAAAATATATTCAATTCTTAACTGTAACATGTCACATTTTTAATATTTGGCATTTTTCAAGCGTTTTGATATGTAAAAAGAGCTCAAAGTCTGTAATTTGAGAATTTATAATTTTTTTAAAATTGTAAGGAATCGTGATCCGAAAGATGCAAGTAAGTAGTTACTAATATGGGTGCAATAACTCCTCTCACATAACAGTGGATCCTATAATGAGATTCAAGGTAGAATCTACTATTTATGCATTGTTTTCTCTATGTTCTCATCAGTTCTCTTCCAACAATATGGGGTGCTTGTAAGCAATTGACTTACTACAAAAACCTCTGCTTTTGTTGGTTACTAAACTATAACCATTAATTGATAATATGAATTAATTCATATTATTAATTGGTAATATGAATTAATGGGGTTGAATACAGATTTGGGTTGAGCCGTGGATAACCTGTTGAATCCTTAAGAAACTTTTTTTTTAAGTTAATTAAAATAACAACTTAAAGAAGACGGCTCTTTATTAGGTGGTTGTATTGGTCACCCGAAATTAACTTTAAAGAGTACAAGATAATTGAAGAAAAGCTTAAAGGGAAGCAAAATGGTCCAAGCATCTACATGCATTGTCCCATTCATCCCTTTGTCAAATTTTTTTCCTTTTGTATTTAGGATAAAATGGAGAACTTCATTCAAAAAAGTAAGTAAAATGAAATGTAGAATATTGTCAAAGCAACCTACACGGACCATTCCTTTACATATTTCTTATCACTAACATTTATATGGGCACCATTTACTGTCCACCTTTTTACCTCATAGATTTCTCTATAGAGAGAGGAAAAAAAAAAAGTCTCCACCTAACTACATAGCTAAGATGGTTTTAAGAAATGAAATTTAAGAATTTTGTCAAAGTAGTTAGGCGATGGACTTTTTACCTCATTTATATGGGCACTATCCACGTGCTCTAAGAAAAAATAGTAGTTTAATATTCTAGATTAGAGAAATTTTCTCCAATCTAGTTTTTTTTTTTTTTTTTCAAAAAAAAAAAACTTATCATTCTTATTTTCTTTCTTTCTTTCTTTTATACATGAATTCATTTTTTATTTATTTATTTATTTATTCTTTTGCAAGTCAGCCGGTCAAGCGTTTGCTATAATACATGCAAATCGAAAAACTTTTAGCCATATACTGTATTTCATGAAAATGCATTTTCATAAGCTTGTAAAGGGATATTGGAATTTGGATTTTCAAAAATTTAGTTCACAATTAAAGCTTTTCTCTTCTTTTTTTTTTTTTTTAAAAAAAAAGTTTCTTTTTCACTTATGCACATTTCAATTTGGATCCAATGCTGTCAACCCCACATGCTAGAAAGGAAAGCAACAAGCCAAGGGGTTACAACCCCACAGCTTTTCTAGCTTGAAGGTGAAGAAAGGCTGCGTGGGCAGTCCTTCTAGACCTTTTTTTTCTTTTTTTTTCTTCTCTGCACTCCCACCTCCCCTCAGTTGCGCCTCTCCATTCTTATCGACAGTGAAAGAATCCTCCTTAGTGTTGCTCTTGCTCTCTCTTTCCTTGTATTTGCTCTTTTTTTTTTCTTTTTCTTTTTTCTTTTTTTTCTAAGCAATAGACAAGGGGAGCTAGGAGGGGGAGAATCTTTTCCACTTTTCAAGCTAAAAGAAATTAAGAGGGAGAATTTACGGGAATGCTTCCAAATACATTATTAAAAGTGGTTCATTTGGCGACTAAGTTTGCAGAAGAGAGGATCTGATATCCTTGATGAACGGGGCAATGGCCCATTCAAGCACCAGTGTAGGTTGATTAATTGCCACATTGATGATCATGGAATTTCCTTCCAAAATGATATAGCTTGTGCGCCAACAATAGCAGCAAGCCTAACTGCTAGAAGAGCAGCAAAAGCTTTACCCTTATTGACTTCCAAGGAAAAACAATTTTACCGTGTTTGCAACTTTCATATTACCTTTGTCATCACTTATAACTGCTGAAGCAACATGGGAAGATTTTCTCACATTAACATCATAATTTTCCTTCATAGTGCCTGGTGGAGGGAGCTGCCAATCTTCATCTTTTGGGGCTAATTTGATCCCAACATTCTCGTGATTATAGAAGGAAATATGGATGAGGCACAAGATTTTTGTAATGTCTGGATTTGATGAATTATGAATGGTTTGGTTTCTTGTAAGCCAAATGATATCCATGGCTATTGCTGCATACAGTTGGAACTTCTGATTTTCAAATCAGGGAATTGCCAAGATGCTACCCGCCTCCAAAATAGCTTGGATCCAATGAGCTATGGGAAGGTCCTCAAACATTGAAGTATCAATTGGGCATGATGAATTGATTGCCTTCAGATGATTCTTGCCACTGAGCATCCAAGAAAGGGATGCTGAGCAGTTTCAGTTTTACAATAGCATAGAGGGTAGAGCCAATCCTCTTGATTAAGAGATCGAATGAATTTGGCTAAGGTAGCTCTAACAACCTTCCAAAGAAAATGATTCAACCTTTGCTACAATTTTAATCCCCACAATTTTTTCAAATCTTCCTGGAGAAGAGGATTTGGATGAATCAAATGCAAATTTTGCTCCATTTCATGGGCATATTTGATTGAGATTTTCTCAGAAGAGGAGAGGAAGGGATCCAAGTCCAACTATTTGCTGACGGCTCATGGGGAAAATTGATCTTCTGTCAAGTCGTGTCACCATTCGATCATTACAAGGAAAAGATCGATCGTTTTAACTGAAAAATCCTAGCTTACCATGTGTTCAAACCAGGCTATTTCAATATCCTCAAATTTGCTCAAGCATTTGCAGAATAGGCTATATAATATACTTGGGTTCACACATTTTAAAACCATATTATTCTCACGTGTAAAATATTTATCACGTGTTTGGGCAGGGTGTTACAGTTGTCTTGTTGTAACCACAGGCTCATGAATCAGGTTCACGGTGCACCCACACCGGCAACCCATGACAACAAATAAAAGCTGATTGGGATGGGGAGATAATTTAATGCAATAAAGGCTTGAGCCTATTGGCTAAGATCTTAGAAATTATTTTGTAATTGAAATTACAAAGACTAAGCATGTGGCCTCCTAGGAAAAAAAAACCTTATTCCATCTGGTTGAGGGGCCTTGTAGGGGTTAAGTGGCATTATACTTTGATAGATTTTTTGCTCCATGGGAATGGAACAAAAGAGATTGTTTTCCTCATCGAAGAGGTTAGTGAGATCCTCTTGCAATGAGGGATTATAAGATGTGAATAATTTTTCAAAGTGGTCAACAAATAGGCCCCATTGCCCTCTGTATTGTTAAGCCAACAACCATTAACATATTTAATAAATGAAACACAATTGGTTCTACGACGACTTATAATTGATGCATGAAAATATTTTTGTGTTTAGACCCTTATTTGTGAACCATAATTTTCAAGACTTCTGTTTCTATACATCTGAATTGTGAGGGGCTCTTGCTGAATGGCATCGAGGGCTGCTAGGATGGACTTTATGTTGCCTCCTCCTATATTCCCAAAATGTCTCCTTGTATCAGCTTTCTTACTTCAAATAAAAAAGAAAAAAATGTTCTAGCTTCATCTAGAACGCTACACTACAATAATCCACAAATATATATTAAGATGGGTAATTTTTTACATAACCAATAAACCTGATATGAAATTAATAAGTTAGGGTTTAATAAAATAAAACTCGGGTCAAACCGGATCGACCTAATTAGGCACGATTAATAAACATGTCAATTTTAGGTCAATCCGCTTAATCTACAAGTGACCCACATAACCCTAATTAATTATTATTTTTTAAATTTTTACCATTAAAAAATATGAACACCAAAGTGTAAATCAAATTAGACATGTAATATAACTTTCTTCTATTGTTACGTGTTTGGATATTACACTGAGAAATTAGGTTATGTTTATTAATTATGGTTATGGTTAATTAATATTAATTGTCATGAATCTAGTTTGAATGTGTATAATTTATGTTTATAAGATATGAAATTGTGTTAATTAATTTATACAAGTATATAAGTCAATTTAACTTATTTATATTAAACAGGTCAAAATAAGTTGAAATGAAACGTGTTTAAGTCAACCTAAGATAATTTATTTATTAAACGGGTTATGCAGGTCGTATCGTATTATAGTATTAAACTGTTTATCTAAAAGAATTGTGTTATAATAAAAAAAAAATTAACTCATTTAATTAAATAAATAAATTTGAAACTGACCCATATTCCATTAAATCGTATGACTTGACACAACATGAACTTAGCTCATAAACTGGAATTGTCACCCTAATATTATATATATATATATATACAATTCAAGTAATTGATGTCCTTTGCTTGCCCAAAAGCAGTCGCAAAATCGTGCCTTTGGGTTTCACTTATGGGGACAAATGGCATCAACTTTTCAAATTGTACTTCTCACATTTTCACCCGTTAGATCCACAGATTACCTTGAACATGAGTTTAACTAAAACCCTCTTGTAGAGCACAGCTCACTTCTGAACCTCATTCAATTTACCAAAAAGCCCTTGTTTTTTTCAATTTTCTTTTGGCATATCTCAGTTTTCACTACACAGGGTCACAGGCTACAGAGCCAATCAACAGATATCTCTTCAGCTCTCTTTTTCTCTCTCTGTCTCCCCTGCGTCCTCTGTTTCATTTGGCCAATTGTTTGGGGGGCCAACTGTTTAAACCTCGTATGCTAATCCTTAATCCATTCGAATCTCAATGTTTCTTGATCTGGGTATCCATTATTTCAACCTCAGATCATAGTTTTTTCCATTAAAAATCCTTATTTTCTTAGCTTTACTGTGCAAATCCACTGGCAGAGAAAGAAAACGCATCTAGGTCTTGCTCTCTTTAAGTATATGGGTGGTTTAACAGATTAAAGTAATGGGTTTCATGTTGAAGATGCAAATAAACTTTTTCTCACACCTGGTCAGTATCGTTTCCTCTCTCATCTCTGTCTATTGATTTTCTGTTTGAATATATGGGTTTCTTTCTTGTTGGATATATGGCTTTTATTGTTGATATTTCTGGGGTGTGCAAGTTGAAAGTCGTTGTATTGTGTTGGATTTGTTTGAGTTCTATCAAGTTAATTCTTTGCTTGGATCTCGATTTTCTGGTTTTGGAGATTGTGCTTTGTTTTAAAAGCTTATGTTCAGATTCTTTGTTTTTCAAGTTATAATAATCCTCTCGTGTTCATTTCGCCCTTTACCCATATTGAGAGTCTTTGTGGGTATGTTACTTTTCTTCAAGAGTTTAGATTCCCCATGATTTATGTTGGTGCGCCTTAATCTATTGAGAGTAAACTGATACAGTTTTCTAGTTTGTGGCTGAAGCAGAACTTGGGTTATTTGATGATCATTTTCTAATTGACTTTTGTGAATGGCAAATCTATAGGCTGTTGCTGGTTTCATGAAATAAAGATTAAAAAAAAAAGGGGGGGGGCAGGGGGGAAGCGATTATAGATGTTGAATTTTCATAATTTTGGACCTTAGAGAACAAACCTCTTCTTGTAAGTACCAAACACACTGTTTAGCTTAGTCAAGTTCATCTTTTTACGGAAAAAGAAAAAAAACTGCAACCAATCTTTCAAAGACTGGTTGCCAATTTTCTCTTGGCAACTAAATAGAGACTAAACAAGTTCTGTAATATTTTTATCTTTAGATACTTCCTACTCAGCTATAAGCTGTTGTTTTGTGTTCCAATGAAAACCAAACTAGCCCAGGCACAAATCTGTATTGGATTCATAGACGATGCTTATGCCTCTTCTTTATCGTTAGGATTCCTGTCATTTGCAGCCTCCAGTAGAGTAGACAAGGGCAAGACACTGAACATGTTCTATCCTCAACATCCATCTATCAATTGAAATCTCAATCTTTTTTTTCCCATTCACTAGTACGTTGTGTGCTACAACTAGGTGCCCCTTTACTACTAAGGGCAGTTATCTAGCTACTTATAGATATTACTCCATTTTTTTGGGGGGTATTTGAAGAAGCCTGCTGAAGAACAGAATATCTACTACCGTCAAATTAAAATGGATGGAATCATAACCTTTTTTTCCTGGTCGGTAGCACAGACATCCAGTGAGCCATGAACCCAAAACGTCACCCTCCACCCCATTCTTATGGGGGAAGGAGGTGCTATAGCTCAAAGAGTCATCACCTTAATTTATGTATATAAGAGAGAAGTAAGACTCTTTATTCTCTTGGATTCCCAAAAGTAGTCCTTTATGCTTGTGAGAACTGATTTATTGCAAATGTCATGAAAGACAATATGGATTCCTTCCTTTTTTTTTAAGCACCTCAATTCATATCTTTCTGTTTGGTTGTTTTTGTAAATAAAACACGATAGAATGATAAGATCATTATATTTTCTGGAGATGTCTGTATTTATCAGAAGATCATACATTTATTGATTAGACTGTGAATACCTGTTAAAGTCAATCTTAGGTTATATTGACTCCTTTGTATGTGTTTGCTGTCTAACAGAAATCTTCATTTGTATGAGTTGTTCTTTCGTTGGGTTTTAAGATTATGGGTAGAGGTAGAGGAAAGGGGAAGAAGTTAACTGTTACCAATCATGAGGATCCTGGAAGTGGTGAGGAAGAGAAAATTCCTGCACAGAAGAGAAGGGGAAGGCCACAGAAACCACTAAAGGATGAAATCGATGAAGAAGTTGAAAAAATAGAAGAGGAAGACAGTGAGAATGCAAAATCTGGTACTCCAATCAAAGAGACAAAGAGTCCTTCTGCAACAGAGAATGGAAAGAAGAGGAAAAGAAACTCACAGGTAAAAGAGAAGGCAGATTCTGTCAAGGAGGAAAATGGTAATGGAACCCGATCAAGCACTGATGATTCAACTAAGTCTAATGGATTTCGGCATAATGGAAGCAGGCGAAAAAGCAAGCCTCGTCGAGCTGCTGAAGCAGGTGTTGAGTGCAAGTGAGACTATGGCTTGTTATAGCAATGGGTTCTCCCATTTCACACTACTGAATTGCGGGATAGGAAGTGTGACCTAGTAAACCTATAGTTTCATAATGCTTTTTTTTTTCTTTTTTTTTTTTTTTTTTCGTTTTTTGTTCACCATTTTGGTAGTTCCTTATTATTCCTTTTTAATTTAGATTGTGAGATTTGGAATTGATTCTCTTGGTTGTAAGTTTCCATAATGCTATAGTATATTATGGTTTCATTAGTTTTTGTATTATATAAATATGCATGACATGCTTAAGCCGTTTCTATTTTCTTTTGTCATTCTTTAAAATGATCTTAATGTTGGCTGCCTTAGTAAAATAAGAAAACATTTACCCTGTGCTCTGCAACTTATATCTCTGTTCAATTCACAGCATTGTTTCCCCTTTAGTTAAAATGCCATTGCTTCTTGTTCAATACTTAAAATAGTAGTTATCTCTTCCTTATTTCCTTGGATTAAAAATTTGTTATTTTCCAGTTTCTTATTCTACCAATGATTTGTTATTTTCCAGTTTCTTATTCTACCAATGATTGAATACCATCTGAACTCAAGACAAATAATTGCACTTCACATCTAACCTTTTTACTCCATGATTTGATAGTTGGTTCATATGCATGATCATTCTCTCGTACTTCTATATTTTATAGTTTTTGTGTGTGTATGTGTGTTCATTTACTTTGAGATTTATCAGATAATTGGTAGATCCATGTCTGCATAAAATCCTTCAGGAAACGCATTAAGCTTGCCTCTAGAAAGTGTTTATGCCATGTTACAGATGATTGTGATTCATGCATATTGAATTGTTAGGAATATGATTTAATTTGTTGACAATTGATGTATCTTATTAACTTGTATTAACCGTGTTCTAGAGCGTTAATTGAAGATTAAAAGAATAATTGGTGGAGAATATCCATGCAAAGCTGCTAATGAATAGGTTCCTGGAAATTTTTAAATTCCTAAACAATTCAACTTGAAAAAATTGTATATTTGTGATTTAAAATCACTTCATGCACTGCTTGAATGGGTGAAGAGAAGCATAGCATGGAAGAGAATTGTGGTAAATCACAGTTGGATTTTCGAAATACTCTTTTGAGGTATCTTTATAAGTTGCCTCAGTACAGGTTATTCTTTTGAAATGGTTGCTGTATTGTTTAAATTCCATGGTTAATTTACTTGATTTAATTGACTTGATTTTTAGTTTCTTTTTATGTCTTTGTTGAATAGGCCTGAGTACTTGAGTTATTTTGCCCAAGTACTTTTCCATAGCATTTTCTAGCATGGATGTTTTTCTTTTGTTGAAAACCTGAAACCTGAGCTGTCGTTACTCTTTCTAAAAACCTACAAATGTGGATAAATTCGAAAATTAGGGATGAATTGGAAGGAGATATCCTAATGTGGATTGTGAACATCTCCCACTACTACGTGTATTGCTAATGTGGAGGATGTCCTCCCATTTTCAAATAAAGGGTGATCAAGAGACTCTTCCTTTTGACTATGTAAAGCACAAGTCACATCTAAAGAAAGGCCATACTTGCCAAGGAAATCCTTTGTCTAGGCTGCCAACCAAAGAATAAAGGCATGCTAGAAAGTAGCTTTTCCTGTGCTACATAAAACAAGCTAGGACATTGTTGAGCCATGGGGGTAAAGAGACTCCCAAGTAGATTTCGGCACCGAATGTTCCGGCGTAAAATGTTTTTTGAAATAATTTTTTTTCTATTTTTAAGTGTTTGCCGTGACGTAAAATATTGGCTAACTTAAAAATATTTTCAGTTGACAAAAAAAATAATTTTTACAAGGCGTAAAAATAGAGGTTTTGACCATGTGATTCTTTATGTTAATCATTAACATATTGAGAAACTCTAACCATTTTCTGATAATTGTAGAGATTTGAAAAATTTTGAAATTACTAGGCCATGATGTGTAATGGGAGACTTTGACTATATGTTGATTTCAAGTTGAACTCGAGCTGTTTGAACAAAATGAGGCACTCCAATGGTCGTATTAGTGAAGAATAAATTAACTGGCCTTAATATCACTTAGGAAACGAGGTATATATGTTATTTGTGACAGAGGAAGAAACTCACAGTTTCTTATTTTCTTTCTTGCTCTTTCTCTATAAGCATCTGGTATATCTTTTGTGACAAATGTAACCTCCCGTGGCATGATACTTAGTAGGACAGCATTTTACATTAGATGGCGACTGATTTTAAAGAGAAGTCCCTTCTTTGTCTAGTTGTCAGGCTAATGTTTGTAGCTACAGTTTATTCCTAATGGAGAGAAAAATTCTAGAATTTTATAGACAAATCCTATAATATTGCTGGAACTCTTTTGGACATTATCTTCAAGGTTAGAGTTAATTAACCTCTTACATGGTTTTCAGTCATCTCCAATTATTAGGTGAACAATTAACTTTTAAAAATGCACGTGAGAATTACATGTATTTTGAATACATGTTCAATAATAAATTATTTTTCTTTCAACTTAATTTGGAAAAAAATATTATCTTTATTAGGTGACCAATGGGTGTTAAAGTTTTTTAAAAAGAAAAATGCTACACATACTACCAAATTCACACTCCTGACGTGATAATAAAAATTGCCAAAATTCAATAATAATTTTCACTATCAAGTCAATGAGTGTATAATTAATAGTGATTTTTTTTTCTTCTAATTGAGTATAAAGTGTGAATTTGATAATATCTACAGCATTTCTCTTTTAAAAAATGTAGTCAGTGGTAGAACTTGAGGTTCAAAGCTTTGAGGCTAAGGTTGGCCCAAAGTTTAGGCTTCGGAACAAGCTTCTTGTTGGCCCTAGTTACATAGGCCTTAATGATCCTACTACTTGGTTCTAGATAAGTTCTTGAAAGACCAATTCGCAGCCCAATCCAATTAATTGGCTCCAAATCCATAGCATTTTTTTTGTCCTTTTAGGTGCAAAGCTGGATTATTTAATGGTCAATTATTAATTCAGTCCGTTAAATTGGCATTTATTTTAGAAGTATGTAATTTTTATATGTATTTTTTAATATAATTAATACATATTAATTTAATAATTAGATTAATCATTACTTTTAAAATATATATAAAAATTACATGCTCTAAAGTAAAATGATTTAGAGTCTATAGTACAACGTCAGAACATTTTATCAATTGAATTAATTATCACCTTTCTGAGTATTTAATTTCATTATTTTCATTCTATCCTATATGGAGGAGATTCAAATAATTCAATGACGAGAATAAGTTGTAATTAATTATACGTATTGCATGTCAAGCATCTCTATAGAGAGAGCAAATACAAAATTTACCTATTTAAATAAACATTCAAACTACTTATAACACAAATTTTAATTATTACCTGTATTACATGCAATACGAGCAACTAATTATATTCATTCAAATTCGTTTGTCACACTTGTGTATTAGCTACAGTTTTTAAGCATCTGCAAATAATCCGAATATCCCTTTCATAAATCACAAGTTGATGTGCAAGTTGAGATATTTGGATTGTATAGACGGTAGCGCATGATCCACAACGGTTTGACCAGTCAATAACGAAGTTTTTGTGTTGAGCTGTCACTTTCATTCTAGAGGGCAGCAGTCTACTTAAAATAGACAGTTGTCTACTTTGGATAGGTGGTTCAAGCGCAGGCTTTTTTAGATTTTTCAAAACTGTTGTTTTGGAACCTAATGATATATAATCGATGATTTATTATCACATCATAGCAGGAATTTTGAGTGCAAATATTTGACTTTACAAATTTACCTTTTATTTTTTTTAAAAAAAATATTTTACATATTGCTTGATATATATATATATATATTAAAATATTAATTAAATAATTAAATTTATTTTTTTATTAACTTAAATTTTTAAAATAAATAGTAATTTAAGTATATGAGATATAAAAAGGGCTCAAGTCAACATTTTTCAGTCCTATCTCTATCTCGTCCCATATTTAATAAAATTTGCTTTATTTTCGTATATATCCATGTTGTGGCCTTTTCATTTCCACGTAAGAGCATTAGTTAGAGCAGCTTTCTCTATCTATTTTTTTCAATTTATGGAACAATAGTCTTTTTTTATTATTTTTTTATATTATTTAAATTAAATATTATAAATAAATAAATAAGTCATTTAAATATTTTTCAAATAAATACTACGGTAAAGAAAGGAAATAATTTTTCTTACATTTAAGAGAGTGAATAAAATTTAAGAAGTCATTTAATTAATAATGCTCTAATATCTTTGCTTCTTAATCAACCTAGCATGAAATTAAAGCTCATTCCGAGGCATCAACATCTGCTTAAATGTGTAAATGGATAAACATATATGACTTTTCCATTGCTGAGGCAGAGAAATCTATCTCCACCAAATCTGAACATACATGGTCCTATCTTTTACAATATTTTTCCCCCGAATAATATATATTCTTCTTATAACCAGTGGACCATTTCTTTGATGGGGGGAGATCTTAGCGTTCTTCACGCATGAACTTCTTCTCTATGATGCGAATCTGCACAGTGATTGGCAAAGTTCACATATTCCAGTCGTCTGACATAAGCATTTAGACGTGTTTTGTTTTTTGTTTTTTTGTTTTTTTCCAATTCACATAGGCTGTTTCTTTTATTTTATATTCTCAAAATAAAAATATTAGCAAACAACAAGAACACATTACATTTTTAAAAACATAAAAACAAATTTTACCTTTAACGCCATATCAGAATATTTTTTTTCAAATTATTAATATCCTTAAACTACATTAATTAACAAATTAACACAGAACTATATGCATTTAGACTACAAAATATACAGATTTTGAAGTAATTAATATAATTATGTCTGCTTATTTAATGAAAAACTGTCGTAGAGGACAAAAGATGATCATCTTAAGATTTGGGAAGACCGCATGCCCCTATAAGTTTATCAAACAAGATTCCGTAATAAATTAAAACATGATTTGCTCAATAGTCATCGATCATCGTACGTATAAAGAATATCAAATTTAAAAAACGTGTGTGGTCGAATATCTAAGGCGGCTATGGTGTCTGTCCTCCTTTGCTTTGGACTATATATGAAGATATAAAATCTAAATCACGTTTCTCACTCTCCTGTTTAATTCGTTTTTTTCAATATATATCACTAACGTGGCCTATTTTATATCAATTGTGCTAAAGCTTGTGATGAATAATAAAATACAAGAATAATAGAAAAAGTAAAAGAAAGAATTATAGATGGTTCGGTGTTAGACATTACATCCACCACTCTGAATAGTCTTAAAGACTACATTGTGTTCTCATTAACTTGGTTGTTTACAATATATAAGTCTCTATTTATAGTTAAATAAGTCGACCTATAAATCCAAGTAAGTCTAAATCGATTTATACAAAGCCACATAAATCGACATATATTAGGAAATATAAATCAATCGCATACCGAATATATTGAAACAAATTGATTTATTAGGACAGTAATCTAAAATAATTGAAGTTTGAATTTTGTCACACCATTGCGCATATATATATATAATATGGAACATGTTGAGGCTAATTAAGATCGATGGCACAAGGCAAGCCCAGTCATTAACGCAATAGCTAGAATTCCTTTTGATTTTGTTTATGAATAATATTGTCAACTTCCACTAGATCGAAGGACATTTGTAAGATCATATCTGCACGTATTTTCCATTGACAAAATCTTGGCCTACGTGTAGAGATAAAATTCATAATTTTGAGGCTGTGAAGAAGAGTCAAATTTTAGCAAGAGGATCTAAGACTCGTGCCCTAAGATCTGGTTTTCATAGACTATTAATTTCTTTATAGGATAAACTTATATGACTTTGTAATTGCTGAGTCTGAAATTGTATATTTTTATAAGATTTTTCCTCGATCCGAACAAATCTTGTTTAATTTGGCCACTGGACTGGACCATGCAGTACTGCTTCAATTACGGTGGCCGGCTGCGATCTATAGTGATCAGTCTATGCACGCATACTATAAAGATTTGCATGGTTCGTTTTAATTTCTGGTTATTGTCTCACCTGGAGCTGATTAACCCTTTCAATAAGAGAAAGGTTTGCAAATCCAATATCTTATATATGGTTTCAACCACGTACGTCGACTGGATTTTTGTAGACAAAATTTATGAAAAGAGTTTTGCGTTGGCTGGTTAAAAACCTTTCCTAGCTAATTGAGTAAATTTAGAGTAAACTTCATCCTAATTATAATATATAGGTCCATCCTGATTTGACGTGTGTAAGGTTCAAATCGATACCTTTACTCGTAAACCTGTTAAGGGTCCATCCTAATTATAATAGGATTCATTTAAATAATTAAGTGGGTGACATGATTGAAGACAAAGGGTATAAAATATTGATGATCAAGTCCAAATTTCTGTAGAATGGAAGAAATTAACATTAATTTAAGATACAATTGCAAAGCACTTTGACTGTACTATCATTATATAATCAAGAATTTTGATGAAATTGTCAATAAAATAAATTTGATCATTGTATAACATATATATGAACATCTTATTTTCATAATTGACTTAATTCTGCCATCCCACTTCCCCACCACCTCTTCTTGATCTTTCCAGCACCCTCTCTCCCACCTGCTTTGTTACTAGATTAAAGAATCTAGACACATGATTTTGTTTCAACTATAAGTACTGAAATAATTTAGTAGAGACCAGTACTCATTATTAAAACAAAAACGATAATTTTACCTGCCTAAATTGCCACAACCAGAAGGACCCATTTATGGCCAAGAGTTCGCCTGCTCGTCCATAACCAGTCACAACCCCCAAGTATTGATATGCTACCACTCTTTCCGTTTTAAACCGTCACCCACAAATCTTCCCATGCACCAGATATTCTTACTAAGTTACTTTACTCTTAGCTTTAGGGTTTTATATTTTTATTGTAAAAAAAAAATCTGGTTTTATATATGTATATATATAGACTATAGGTGACCATAAGTTATTATATATATAATTAAGTATAACTATAGACTTTAATATTCATGACTATGTGAGTAATTACTACTAGTATCTTTATCTATAGCATAAATATATAATTTATAAGGCATATTATACAATATGTGCGCATATATACATGCGTAGGGTTTCATCGCATGTGAACATACGCACAGTTCCATCCACACTATAGTCTATATATAACAAATTAACAATATATTATTATCTATAAGACTATAACTAAAAAGTTTATTATCTATAACTAAAATGTAGAAACGATAGTATATGTATAATGTGAGAAGTATAATATACTATATATATAACTAATTAACTATAGTATAAGTACACATAATATATAATTATTGTTAATTATGTGTGATGTGTCATATATTATGCTTATATAAATAGTTATATACTAATATACATATAGACCATAGTTAACTACCTAACTATGTTTACATAGTTAGATAGTTATTTAGTAATATTAAGTTAGTATATATTAATCAATTACTAATTAATAACTTAATATGTTAGTTAATACTAATTAAGTTTGTATATATATTTATACATACATTACATACATATAAACATATGTGTGTATATGACCTAACCTCGTGAGCCTTAATCGAGTATGGTCGAGCTTTATACGAGTTAGGCTTGCAAGCCTTTATCAAGTTTTGTCAAGTGAATTGAGTATGTGTTACTTAATAATCGAATGGGTTTTTGCAATCATCAATTGAGTTCGGATCGAATTTAAACAAACCAGTATCAAGCGAATTGTTGAACATACTGATTTATTTGGCCCTAACTCAGTCTAAAGAGGCCCCATTTGTTGAGAGCCTTATCCTTGTCTAACTACCTACTATTATGGGCTTACGTGGATACGACGACAAGTTCACTAGTTACCTTTAGAATGTTAAAGTGGTAATGTTAATTTGATTATATATTAATATAGTTCTCTTTACATGAAAAAAATATTCCAATGCACTTAGCTATTATTATAGAGTAATTATATATGTACGTCAATCTCATGTCTACTTTGTGTCAACCAAAATTGATGTGACTTTTAAAATCATCATTAGATTTATTATAAATCATTAGTGACATTTGATTCAATAGTGATTTTAAAAGTCACATCAATTTTGGTTGATATAAGGTAGACATAGGAGTTGACATGTATCATTATTTATTAATATATTATATATACACAACAAGTTCATTGACTCTAAACTTAATTATCTTTAGGATTTTAAAGTGCTGATATTTTTTTTCGATGAATTTTAAGTGCTGATGTGTATTAGTTTGAATATATATTAACAAAGATCACGTACGGAATATAACATTATATCACAGTTTTTCATTTGATCCAGGTCTAGAAGCTTAATCCAAATTACAAAAGTTCCATATGCAGGACAAAGTGAAACCATTTAATTATGAAGAACAGGAGCGGGTTTATAAGCTGTTTGTCATGGCTTGAGAAAGAATTATATTGATTACAAATAATTTCAATGTTTTTAATAATTAAAACTTTTCAATAAATTAATTTACCGATTATATATATATATATTTTATAGTATTGTAAATAAACTAGTCCATATGATTGCCATTAAAAGGAAAATAAATTTGAATCAATATCAACTGAGATGGGGCATACAATCCAGGGATACGGCCTTAAGTATCAAAATTAATCATATGCAACTCAAAACTAAGCCAACCACAGTTTTGATTCTTTTGAATGACAATAATTTTGAGATGAGGTAGATAGGCCATGCATTTTGCACCAGGCCGTCTAACAAGCAAATTAAAATGTCATTCTTCTAGGGTCAAAATCATATGCCCCAGACAATTAATTAATTAATAATTATTGAGGAATAGTCATTATTCTTGACTTTTTTATTATTCCTTATAACATTTAAATTTCTCTCTACTAAATTTTAAATAAGATTCCTTTTCTTTTTTCTTTTTTTTTGTGGGGGTGTGTGTGTGTGTTGCTTGTATTTTTGGCCAATATTGGACTTGTCGTCACAGATTGAAGATCGAGAAGATATTTACGCATAGACTGGATGCACGTTTTTCTTTGTCAAGTGGCTCGTGGAAAATCCTGGCCTTGGGATTTCACACTATAATTGGTAATTAATAAGATATTAAGATATTCTTTGGTAGAATGGTAGTTAGTTTGCTTTTTTTTAAAAAAAAAAAAAAAACAAAAACAAAAACAAAAGAATGGTAGTTAGTTTGCACCCATAATCTATGTGAATATAAAGTAAAAGTTCAAACTTAATCCTTTGCCAGCATTTCTTAGAATTGAGTAATGATATTTATTACACTAATATATTACTATTATTTCATTATAAATAGTGTTAGCTATTTCTGACACCTAGCGTCAGAACGTTCTTACATTTATGAAGGGGTTCTAATTAATTTTTTATTTTTTATTTTTAAAATTAAAACACCCTTACATTTGTGAGCATGTTTTGACCCTTAGCACTATTTCCACATTATACTGATGTGAACGTGTCAATTCATCCTTACATCGATCAGCTACTATTAATAAAATAAAATAAAAAAGAAAAAGAAGAGGAGGAGTACAATGGCGTTGCCTCATCATATAGTAATGAAATATTGAAAAAGGCTTTAATAATGAGTTCTTGAATCTAATATTGATGACGAATCACGTATAATCAAGTACAGAATTATTGTAAATTTGATTTTGTATAGTGGGCTAATGTTTTTTACATGGAAAAAAAATTTGGTAAATTGGAGGTAATTAACTAAATATGATTTCATGGTAATAGAATTGGATAAGGATTTAAAGCAATTTGGAACTAAATTGGTCAATTAATATAAGAGAATTTATATGAAATTTACGTGTTGCAATCAATTTTTGACTGCTAATCACCTACTCAAGCCGGTGTACGTACCCTATGAACCTATATGACCTCTAGCTCTCATGTAACCATTTTCCTTATCATTTTCTTTCTTTCTTCTTTCTCTCTTTTTTCCTTTTTTTTTTTTGGTCCTTTTAAATGGTAAGTTTGAGTGGTAGTTGTCTATAAAAGGCCCTGACACTTCACAGTGCCTCCTCCACAAAAACCAAAATCAGTTATGGCATTTCAAGGGTATCTACTACTCCTAGGCCTCCTGTTCTTTCTTGGCTCATTGATTGATAATAGCATTGCTGTTACACCAAGCCTTAACACTGCTTCACTCAACCGGAGCAGTTTTCCGGCGGGTTTCATTTTCGGGACGGCATCAGCGGCTTACCAGGTAAATCCTGGGTTAATTCCTACGTGTTTGTATAATAATAATAGGGTTTAATAATGTTTCCTGAGATCATGTCAAGCATAAGGGATATATATGCCAATTTGTTTTTAAAATCCAGTATGAAGGTGCAGCAAATGAAGGTGGAAGAGGACCAAGTATATGGGATACTTACACCCATAGATATCCAGGTCTCTCTCTCTCTCTCTCTCTCTCTCTCTCTCTCTCTCTATTTCTCTGTGTTGAAAACAAAGTATATATGAGTCACCAATATAGTATGCAAGATTGGGAAAATATATATCTCATTTTTTAGTTTTTGGGTTGAGGAATCTAAGTAATAAAATGAAGATAGAAATTAAAGTCACAATGACTTAGTCCTCTTTAGATGTACTGGCATCGATCTTAAATAACTTCTTTCTCTATTCACCTTTTTTTTTTTTGTACAAAAAATAATGAAATGCAAACATAATTAGACGACTTTAAATGGCTTTCTTGTTTCCATTGTCCTTGACTACGTACTTACAGAAACGACAACCAAGAACTTAAAACTGTCTTGGGGCATGTGGGAGTGAATGCATATATGCTCTTGCAAGAGCTTTTGTAAAAAATGGAAAAATTCAGGGCAAAATTGGTTTTTGCTGATGGGTTTTAATGTAAGCAAAATTACTGAAAAAAAAAAAAATCAGGAGTTTGCCATCCAACGTATCACCCTAGTCTTGAATATTTATTGAAATTGGGGTAAAATTTGGAGTTAGGATTTGAAGTCATCAACACTTATTGCTCAAAGTAGTGCATATAAATCTTTTTATATCTTACAAATGTAAGATTTTTATGAAATTGCAGGTAGGATAAAGGATGGCAGTAATGGAGATGTAGCTGTTGATCAATATCATCGCTATAAGGTATATAGTGCACATAATAAAAAAAATTAAAGAATATGTCACTTGTATTTTGATCATCTTTCTAATGCTTTCCACCAGTTTAAGGTTCGAATAGAAAAAAAAAAACCAGTTTAAGGTTCGTGACAATTTGATAACAATTTTGTTTTTCATATTATATATTATAGGAAGATGTTGGGATTATGAAGGAGATGGGTTTAGATGCATACAGGTTTTCGATCTCATGGTCCCGAGTGTTGCCAAGTAAGATTCTCGTTTGCATCAATCTCTGTTGCTACTTTCTAACCTAAAAATTCTAGATAAAATAAAAAGACAATAAATAGGTTACAAGGTTTTCAAATCAGTATTATTTTCTGACCCTTGTATGTAATTATAACAATTTCATTTGGGGTCTAAATTTCAGAAGGAAAGCTAAGTGGCGGTGTGAACAGGGAAGGAATCGAATACTACAACAACCTCATCAATGAGCTCCTGGATAGAGGTCATAAATCAATCTCATATATAATTCCATCATATGTCATCCACTTATCTTGGGATATGAATCTCAAGTAACTTTATGTCCAAATTACTACTCATATGGATAGTACATGTAAGAGAATCTACATAAAACTAATGTGTCCAAATAAGTAGTTGAATAGTCTTAAATGTATTTGGACAAGTAAGTTCTATATGGAATCTCTCACAACTAGTAATTTGAACAATACATATAAGAGAGTCCATATAAAATCTATCCGTCTAAATAAATGGCAAAATAACTCAATTTATTTGAACATATAAGTTTTATATGGACCCTCTCAAAAATTTGGACATAAAATTAGTGTTGATTCCAATCTCTTATATTGTGCTTATAATTCACTCTTCTAGTAATAAATGCAGGTCTAAAGCCCTTTGTGACACTATTTCATTGGGATCTCCCCCAAGCCTTACAAGATGTTAATGGTGGTTTCTTAAGTCCTCACGTTGTGTAAGTGACTAACTCTCTTTTTTTTTTTTTTATTATTATTATTATTATTATTATTTCTATTCAAACAAGGATGAAAGTGACTAACTCATGATCACATTGTCCTCCCCTTTTGTCCATCTGAGCAGTAGACCCTTTCTTTTTTGTAATATATTATCATTAATTATGATTTCAATGAGGACCCATTTTTGGGGTAAAAAAAAAAGGAGGAAAAAGAGAAAATAGAGGACCCATTTGATGGAGTCATAAACTTGATGCTTGTAAAAATGAACTTAGGCAGGCTAGCTACAAATTTGTCCTGGAGTTTTGTTTCATATACATCCCTTGCCTGGCACGAGGTCAAGAGGTTTTGAACTTTTTATCTATTTATAATAATTTTTCTTGTAGACAATTAGCTGGTTTTAAAATTAACCTGAAAGACGCATAGGGACAAATCGCACCTATATCTTAATCTAATTGTCTGTCATACTGTTACTGTTTGTCTCTTTGTTTGTATGATTTTTTCTTCTGGTCGTTTGTTGCTTTCCGTCATGCAACTGATGTCAAGCCAATATCTTTAAACCTATAATCTGGGGCGGAAATAATTAAGAATTTTAGTGGGGGAGAGGCAAAACTTCAAAGAAAAAAAAGTAATTAATATTCAGGAGTTTTCAGTGATGACTATCGGGAGTACGCTGAGTTTTGCTTCAAGGAATTTGGTGACCGTGTAAAGCATTGGATCACGCTAAATGAGCCATGGAGCTACAGCGTTGGTGGTTATGCAAACGGGCAATTAGCACCTGGTCGATGTTCCAGTTGGCAAAATCTGAACTGCACCGGTGGAGATTCAGGCACAGAGCCATATTTGGCTTCCCATTACCAGATTCTGGCTCATGCAGCCGCTGTTCAAGTCTACAAGCAAAAATATCAGGTTCCATGTTACTCTTAATTACATTATATTCAATATGCGCCCATGATTGCAGTATATACGGGCGTATGCCTGATCAAACCTTTTGGGTAATATTATGAAAAATCTTTGTTATATAGTTTGGAATGTTAATTTGTGTTCGCATGTTGATTTTTAATTATGTCAAGACATACCTATAAAATTATATAGATCAATTCTAACTCGATGTATTTGATCCATTTAATTAAACGTAAGGGTCAAGCCCCTCAACGAATTGCATCAAAGTGGCCCACCCTTCACCAACAATTTTTTTTTTTGCCTTTAAATTTGTTAAAAAAGATATTTTAGGTCCATCTTTTTTTTTCTTACTTTGACCCATCAAGTTAAATTTCTACTTTCATCCTTGTCCTTAATCCTAACCTCTTAATTTCGTATTGAATTTTTGGATTGTGTCAAAAATTGTCAATCTTAAAATATTACATATTGGATTGGGATCGTATCAAGGTATGTGTATAAGATTATAAGTCAACTATAATCTGATCTATTTAATTAAACGGATCAAATCCTTTAATCCTAACTCGCTAATTTAATATTAAGTTGGTAAATCGTATAAAAAAAAATGTTAATTCTACTGTCAGTAAAGACAGCCAACGTTTTTATCAATTACCTTGGCACATA
This sequence comes from Betula pendula, assembly GCA_900184695.1. Taxonomy (NCBI): domain Eukaryota; kingdom Viridiplantae; phylum Streptophyta; class Magnoliopsida; order Fagales; family Betulaceae; genus Betula; species Betula pendula. The sequence goes on along the minus strand of FXXK01000524.1, from coordinate 188,117 downwards.
GTTGTCAAGCTTGATAGATACAGTTCTTGTTACAAATTGGTTATTATTAGAACCTAAAATACAAATTCTTTTTACTCTGCCGTTGCAGAATTGGGAGAATTTCTTAACCAATATTAATATTCATTATATATATGTTCAGGCAGCACAAAAAGGTGTTATTGGGATTACGCTAGTGTGCCACTGGATGGTGCCATTCTCTGATGCCAAGCACAACCGTAATGCCGCGCTACGTGCCGTTGATTTCATGTTTGGATGGTAATTAAGTTTTCTGCTTGAGTGTTTTTTTTATTATTATTTCTTTCTTTCTTTCTAAAGTTTCACTGTTACTGTTTCCTTCTTTAAACTATTACAATTATCCCTTTGTACTTTTAATTTGTTTGATTGGCCCCTAGCTGTATTTGAAGAATTTGGATAAAAATTGAAATATGTACATTATAAATGTCTTTTTTGTAACATGAAATGATCACATTACCTCTAGATTGTAAGATCGATATTAATTTAATTTCATGCATATGGTTTAACTGCAGGTTTATGGACCCCTTGATAAATGGTGATTATCCCCACAGCATGCGGTCTCTGGTTGGAAACCGATTGCCCAAGTTCACAATAGAGCAATCGAAGCTGGTAAAAGGGTCATTTGACTTCATCGGATTAAACTACTATACTGCCAATTATGCAGCCTACGCACCTAAACTTAATTCTGGAAATGCAAGTTACTTGACAGATTCTCTTGCTAATCTTACGAGTAAGTTGATACAACATGCATGCACTTGAACCAATTTTTCAAATAATTTTATTTTTCCTTCAAACTAGGTAAGAAGAATTGTCTATATTAATTCAATCTATTAAGTTAGAGTAATTATATATGTTACCCTCCATGTCTATCTTGTGTCAACCAAAAGTGATGTGGCTTTTAAAATTACTATTGAATTTATGATTAATCATCATTGACTTTTGATTTAATGGTGATTTTAAAAGTTATCACTTTTGGTTGACACAAGATAGAAATTGAGGGTGACTTGTATCATTACTCATTAAGCTAACATTTATTCACAATTTCTATAACAAAGTTTTCTCATTTACATTTTTAATAGACCACGTGATTCTCAAATGTATTTTAAAAAATACATATAAAAATCACATGATTTTTGAGGATATGTCAGCTTAATAGATTGGGTTAACCTATTCAGCTTAATATCATGTGATTCCTCCAACTCAATTTAAAAGAAAAAAAAAATTTATCTCAATTTTTATGTATTTCTTGTGTATCTATATTAACTAGACCATGCTTTTTTGTCATGACAGCTGAGCGCAACGGGATCCTCATTGGTGCACCGGTGTGTGTTAAATAAATCTACATTTCTTTTTTGGTATATTGAAAGCATTTAACCTCGAAACTAGGATTTTTTATAGGAGGGGTCCAAACATTAATAAAAAGCCAAGTCTAATTTTGATAGTATATTGAAAGCATTTAACCTCGAAACTAGGATTTTTATAGGAGGGGTCCAAACATTAATAAAAAGCCAAGTCTAATTTTGATAGTATATTGAAAGCATTTAACCTCGAAACTAAGATTTTTATAGGAGGGGTCCAAACATTAATAAAAAGCCAAGTCTAATTTTGATAGGGTACAAAACTTAATTTTCAGGCTCAAAAAATATACTTAACTATGTATAAATATTTGCCGTTCTTATTGACCTTATACACACACAAAGGAAAGGGGTTGACCAAATTCTCATATAATGACCCTCCATTTTCGATCCCTACATCGCAGGCTGCCTCAAATTGGCTCTATGTCTATCCTAAAGGATTTCTGGATCTTTTGCTTTACACAAAGGGGAAGTATCATAATCCACTAATCTACATTACCGAGAATGGTAATTTTTCTATTTTCTTTTTTCACTTATTTTCACATAACTTCATGGAAAATGGGAACTTTTCATAGAGTGGTAGCTATTAAATGACCATTTGAACCTAAATATCTACAACTATATTGTAGGAATTGATGAGTTCAATAATGCCACCTTGACGCTTGAGGAAGCCCTTGTGGACAACCAAAGAATTGAGTATTATCATAGCCATCTTTGGTATCTTCGTAGGGCTATCATGTAAGTGCTTAATAATAGATGAAAATTTTCAACAATTTTATTGTTTGAATTACCAATAATTTAGGCAACAAATGTGAGAGAATCTTTATGCAGTTCACCTATCCAAACAAATCTCGAACAACTTGCTCTCCAGCTCGGACAAATGAATCCTAGAAGAAGTCTCTCATATTTGTTGTCAAAATTGCTGAAAATTTGAACAATATCTCTCTCTCAAATCTTGTTGGGCATGGCTTTAACTTTGTTTTTTTTTTTGGAACAGGGATGGCGTAAACATAAAAGGATACTTTGCATGGTCATTATTGGACAACTTCGAATGGAATTCAGGTTACACAGTTCGGTTTGGCATCAACTATGTAGACTATAAGAATGGATTGAAAAGACACCCTAAGCTTTCAGCCCATTGGTTCAAGACTTTCCTCAAGAAATAGACATGATCGATGATCAATTAATCGATGCTCATATAATTATCAACTATCTATTAATAAAATAAAAAATAAACTGAAGATAATTTCTTCTCCATCTGTATGCTCTTTACATAATGTGATTACTTATTGTGTACAGACTCAAATGCTTGTTAAGTAATAATGGCTTTATACATTCTACATGAGAATGCACTTCAACTTTGACCAATCAATGCACAAATATAATATTACGCCGCACCGCATAATATTTAAATTTATTTGTCAATTTTTGTTTAATTTTTTTTACTTATATTATGTCACATGACACTAATATAAACTGTCACGTAAATCTACAAAAAAAAAAAAAAAAAAAAAAAAAAAAAAAAAAAAAAAAAAATTGTAGTAAAATGTATAGTAACCGGCCGGATCATACATATATTTTCGGATATATAAACTCAAGTCCACCACTAGTGGGACTAAAAGACACGAAACAAATTGTATCAACATCTCAACTTGATGGGCTTATATACAAAAAAAATTAAAAATAAAATCAAACTTGATGGGCTTAAAGTTCATTGATAATCACATGTCCACTTGATGCAGCAACTTGTGGCCAAATACTATTTCCAATGTTATTTGGAAATAACGTTGAGACAAATTTAGAATCCCTAAATATGCACTCTCCAGTCTATTTTCTTTCTCTTTTTTCTTTTTGGCTCTTAGAAATTCTGCATGTGGACAAATATATTTTGTCGGCACCAATTGAAGGGGAAATTAAATAATGGGTTCTTCTAAACTAAACTAACCAATTCCAATTGGGGACGGAGATTTGACAGATCTCCGTGTAAGCATTGAAATTAAACTCATTCTTCTAACCGTCAATTTACTTGTTGTCCTCTTATCATGTTTGGGTTCAAATTCTTTTTAAATAAATAAGATTTAAACATGTAAAATATTTAATTAAAATAAAATAAATAATAAAGATAAAATTCAATCTCAATGTAAAATGCATGCAAAGGAAAGCCCGAGAGGAGGAATTTTGGGCCTCTGCAAAAGGAAATTTGGCCTCGTTAAAGATAACATAGCAAGAATGTAAATTCAGCCCGTGGGTCGATTGTAAGAGACATTTTTTACATGATGTTTTTTTGGGAGACCAATTATAGATTTTGGAGTTTTCGAGGGTTAGCTTGGATTTGGGCATAAAAAGTTGTCATGTAAAAGACGTTCGACGTATTGCCCGTCTTGTCACATGTTTTTTTAAATAATAATAATAATAATAAATTAGATGATATATAGTGCTCCACTACAAAAAGTCCAACGAAAACATCCCACCCAGACCCAGGTGAACCAAAACTATCATGGCATTTGAAGGCTATGTACTCTTAGGCCTTCTGGTGCTTCTTGGGTCATTGACAAGCAGCGGTAGCGCCCACGATGCTGCTTCACTCAACCGGAGCAGTTTCCCGGCAGGTTTCATTTTTGGGACGGCATCATCGTCTTACCAGGTTTGTCGTAATAAGTTTTCTACTACATGTTTTTATATAAAATCCTATATATATATATGATAGAGTAGTTTTTCTTCAAGTGTCATGAGATGTCAAGTGTGTGTTAATTCCCTTATATATATTCCAGTATGAAGGTGCTGCAAAAGAAGGTGGTAGAGGACCAAGTATCTGGGACACTTACACCCATAGATATCCAGGTCTCTCCTTCTCTCTTCAGTCAAGTATATATGAGTTTATTCTTACAATCTACTCAATTCTCTGTAAAAATAAAATAAAATAAAGGTAGAGGGATTTTATAGAATTCTTTTTCTTTTTCACAAATCATCGGCTTCTTTCATAACAAACTCGGTAAGATTATGAACTTTTGTGAAGCCATATATGTTTATAAAAGGAAAAGCCGACGTCAGGGTAAATATATAAACAGTACTCCAAAATCAATCATGAAAAACATTATAATTCTTCCAACAGAAAGCTAAGAAAAACATTATAAACAGTACTCCAAAAGACTTCCCAAGATAAGGTTGTTGAAAATTGTAACTATTCATGACCATCGATGGCATCACATGCATATGGCAGACTCGTGGGGTCACTTGATTGATGTTCGTGCTTGTTTATTTCTCGCTAAACGGGCCCATAACGTTATTTCTATCGTCTTCTTCATTAATATATATATATTTTCCTTTGTTCGTTAATTGAACATAGGCGACTGAAATGTCCGTAGGATGGTGCTAAGGAGTAATTAAGTACTTGTTTTATTATAGCTCAAATTACTAGATAGTGAATAAAAAAATTCTTTTCTCCTTGTAGCCTTTTTACCCATTTGATTAGAAAAAAAAAAAAAGCCTTTATTATAGATCCCCTGAATATAATGTTAACTTAAGATGAATTTAATTGCAGGTAGGATGACAGATAGAAGCAACGGAGATGTAGCTATTGATCAATACCATCGCTACAAGGTATCGCACTCGTAATAAAAAGTTTAAAAAAATAAAAAATGAGAAGAAAAATTCACTTCATCAACGCCTAATTAGGGCCCGTTGTGTTTGTCACATTTTGCATTTTCTAATTTCTTGAGAATCACATTAATTTATAAGACAACTAAAAAACATATGATCAGAATTTCTGTAACTTGTTGATTTTTTTGTGATTATATGTTACAGGAAGATGTCGGAATTATGAAAGAGATGGGTTTAGATGCATACAGATTCTCAATCTCATGGTCTCGATTGCTACCAAGTAAAATTTTCTTTTTTATTAATCCAAACTTTCTGACATAAAGATTGAAATGATCAAGTATAAGGGTTCATATGGTTTGCGATTTCAAAATAATGATTTTAAGGCGTGCGATTTGGTAATGCGATTTTTAGAAACGCAGTTTAATCTTTAAAATTATATATTTTAAAAATAGTATCATTTACCTTAAAAAACGCAAATTTTTTTTCAACATTTTTAAATCGTAACTTTTAAAAACACACTCTCAAACAATACATCTTTTGCTATTTGATCTAAAATCACATTTTTAATATACAAAATCGTAGTACCAAACATAAAGTTATGGGTTGGAATTGCTAATGTTTTATGTGACCCATCTATATTAATTCCTAACAATCTCACTTTGGAACTCTTATTTCAGAAGGAAAACTAAATGGGGGTGTTAACAGGGAAGGAATAAAATATTACAATAACCTCATCAATGAGCTCGTAGCAAAAGGTCATGATTTATTCTTAATTAATTCCATTATGTGTCATCAACTTATCATCATCAGGATTCAATTCATAATTCACTTGCTATAGTTAATTTGCTATGAGTCACTGCAGGTTTACAGCCCTTTGTGACACTCTTCCATTGGGATCTTCCCCAAGCCTTGGAAGACGAATATGGTGGTTTCTTAAGTCTTCACATTGTGTAAGCATCTAATGCATCATATGATCAAATTTATTTTGATGATGATTACTTTCCTAGCTAGTTTAAACTGATGATCATTAACTTTGGAAAAAAAAAAATGAGGACCCATTTGATGGATGTTGACATAGGCATTGCAAAAGCTAAGGGATCGATGCCCCAAATTTTGAAGACTTTCAATATTGTTCATTATTTGGTCTATTTTCTTCTGTTTACCGTACGTTCATAGGTCTTATTATATGATTTATAAAGGCAAAAAGTAATTCTCTTCTGTGCCCTTTTATTCTAGGTGAAAACTACTAAAGTTGGGGGTTTTTAATTTTAAAATATTAACATAATAAAATTTTATATTAAATGTTAAAAAAATTAATTTAAAAATCTTTTTTTCTAGCTTTATGAGATGTGAAATTACCAATCAATTTTTTCAGTTAGAGTGTTGTTATTATTCTTAATTCATAATATCCATTTTATATTTCTTATTAAGATAGTCGATTATAATTAGAATTTGATTAGTCGTATACTAAAATCAATGGCATATATAACTCATAACAATGACCTTACTACAATCAACCGCATTTGATGGTAAGTATAAAATATAAAAAATAATGATAAAACTAAGAAACAAAATATTAGAAAAAAAAAGTGGAAAAGAAATGCAAAAAGAAAGCCATTCATGCTATAGTTTGGACTTCGGGGTCTGCTTTTTTTCTTTTTCTTTTTTTTTTCTTTTTTTTTTGAACTTTGAACTTTGAACTTTCTTTGTAAACCATCACTGCATTTCCAATGGTATCCTCTCATTTTATTTTTGGAAAAAATTAAATTTAGTTATCAGATTTTTATGCCGTTTTAGATTAATTTTTGGATTTTTAATTTTGATAATTAGGTCCTTAAGTTTTTCTTTAATTTCATATAAGTTTCTTCATCAACTTACCGCCTAATCCCTAATCAATTAACTGCATGCAACATCAAACTAATCAATTAATATCATGTAACTTTGGTTTGACACATCATGTGTCAATTGTATGTCCCATGTAACAAAGTTGGCAAGTTATCGTTTTTTTCTTTTCTTTTCTTTTTTATTGTAAAAAAGTGAGTTTTAATTTTTTATTTAGAATATATTTATAATTTAAAGTAATTGTGTCCTATGATACGTATAGTTGGGGCATAACGTGCCAAATGAGAGCTACGTACGTGACATTAATTGATTGTTCTAATATGACATGTCGTTAATTAATTGGGTGATAAGTTAAAGGAGACACATATTGTGACATATATATTTGAAATCATATGAAAACTAAGGACTTAATTATCAAAATTAAATATTTAGGGACTAAATTGAAATCGCATAAAAACTATTGGGACTAAATTTGATTTTCCCCTTTATTTTTCTTAAGGCCTTTTATTTATTTTATAAAAAGCCTTTTTTTAAGGGACAGAAGAGCTCATAAATAAATGCATGATGTAACGCACGTGATGGTCTAAATAGTTTGGATATTTTTGCATGTACATATGTAGGGATGATTTTCGGGACTATGCTGAGCTTTGCTATAAGGAATTTGGTGATCGTGTGAAGCACTGGATCACTCTAAATGAGCCATGGAGCTATAGCGTTGGTGGTTATGCAGCTGGGGTCTTAGCACCCGCTCGATGTTCCACTTGGCAACATCTCAATTGCCTCGCTGGAGATTCTGGGACCGAGCCATATTTTGTGTCACACCACCAGCTTCTTTCTCATGCAGCTGCTGTCCAACTTTACAAGCAAAAATATCAGGTTCCACTTAATTTCCACACATCAAATTAATTAACAACTCGATCTTTTTCATTGACCATGAATTGGCTTGAGTTAACAAGACTTTTACTTAATTTGTGCAGGCTGCACAGAAAGGCGTTGTAGGGATAACGTTAGTGTCGCACTGGATGGTGCCACTCTCTGACGCCAGGCACCACCACAACGCCGCACTAAGAGCCCTTGATTTCATGCTTGGATGGTGCCATTCTCTCACTCTTTCATGTTAATTATGGCATTCTTCAAAACCAATTTTAAATTATGGGTGATATTTCGTGTCTACGTGTTGAGTTTGAGTCGTGTCGTTTAAAGGCATATTAGTATAAGACTATATATATAAGTGAATTCTAACTCGCTAATTTCGTATCAAGTTCTTGAGTCATGTCTAAATTGTCATCTTTAAGTATCGTGTGTCGGGTTTAAGTCGTGTCAAATTATCAGTAAGATTATATAGACTCCTTAACCATAATTCGCTAATTTCTTATTGGGTCCCGTGTAAAAAATTAGAAGCATTATTGTAGATTTCTTAACTATTTACCATATATATGAACAAGGTTTAAAATTTTCATGGTTTTAATGGCTGCAGGTTTTTGGACCCCTTGACCAATGGTGAGTATCCACATAGCATGCGATCTCTTGTTGGAAACAGAATGCCCAAGTTCACGAAAGAGCAATCAAAACTAGTAAAAGGGTCATTTGACTTTATCGGATTAAACTACTATACTGCTAGATACGCAGCCTATGCACCTGACCTTAATGCTGGAAATGCAAGCTGCTTGACAGATTCACGTGCTAATCTTTCAAGTAAATAAACTCAAATTGCGCTTAATTAGAGCTTTAATTTCATTTGTTTTCTCATGCAACTTATCATGTTAACTACCTTCCTTTTTTTTATTTTTTTTGTTGTGGCAGCTCAACGGAATGGGATCCCCATAGGTCAACAGGTTTGTATAAAATAAATCAAGTTTTTTTTTTTTTAAGCATAAGGCTACTTTGTTTTCATAGTAAAAATTAACATATATAAATAGATCCTAATCAATATATTTGTATATATGTATAAGAATTACATTTGGTCCATGTTTGTGCGACACTGATCAGATGAGCCACTCACCCATTAATCATTATGCAATTTATTCTCACCCATCAGAACGTTCTGCTATACACAAAGATGAATTACCGTAATCCAGTAATTTACATCACCGAGAATGGTAATTTTCTTTTGAATTCTTTAATCTTCTTGGTCACGTACATAAAAATCATTGTACTGACTAGAAAAAATACAAAATTTGAAAGGAATTGATGAGTTTAATGATGCCTCCCTGTCGCTTGAGAGGATCCCTTGCAGACAACAATCGAATTGATTATTACTATCACCATCTTCGATATCTTAAGAGTGCTATCAAGTAAGTACTCAATTAATTAAGAAATATATATATATATATATATATATAAAATATATATATATTATATTCACATAAAACCAAGTTACGAATTAACTCTTTTTTGTTTTCATTTTTTGATATATATAGGGATGGTGTTAACGTTAAGGGCTACTTTGCATGGTCATTGTTAGACAACTTTGAATGGTATGTAGGTTACACAGTTCGGTTTGGCATTAACTACGTAGACTACAAGAATGGGTTGAAAAGGCATCCTAAACTTTCTGCCCATTTGGTTCAAGAATTCCTGATCAAGAATTAGTATTTCCAATGTTATTTGGGATCTTCCCCAAGCCTTGGAAGACAAGTATGGTGGTTTCTTAAGTCTTCATATTGTGTAAGCACCTAATGCAAAATATACATATATATAATATATATATATATATATGATATATATATACTATATATATATATATATATGAGACCCATTTGATGGACGTTGACATAGGCATTACAAAAGCTAAGGGACTGATGCTCCAAATTTGAAATGAAATTTTCATTAAGTTCATTATTCGTCTATTTTCTTCTGTTTACCGTAGGTTCATAGGTCTTATTATATGATTTATAAAATAAAAAGTAATTCTCTTCTGTGCCCTTTTATTTTGGGTGAAAACTCAAGTTGCAAAGGAAAAAATTTGAAATGGGGCTTTTTAATTTTAAAATATTAATATAATAAAATTTTATATTAAATGTTAAAAAATTAATTTAAAAATCCTTTTTCTAGCTTTATGAGATGTGAAATTACTAATCAAACTTTTCTGTTAAAGTTTTGTTATTATTCTCAATTCATAATATGGTTGATCCATTTTTATATTTTTTGAAAAGGCATCCTAAATTTCTGCCCATTGATTCAAGAATTTCCTAATCAATAATTAGTATTTCCAATGTTATTTGGGATCTTTCCCCAAGCCTTGGAAGACAAGTATGGTGGTTTCTTAAGTCTTCATATTGTGTAAGCACCTATTGCAATATATATATATATATATATATATCATATATATATATATATATATATATATATATATAATTATATATATATATAATATGAGGACCCATTTGATGGACGTTGACATAGGCATTACAAAAGTAAGAGACTGATGCTCCAAATTTGAAATGAAACTTTCATTAAGTTCATTATTTCGTCTATTTTCTTCTGTTTACCGTAGGTTCATAGGTCTTATTTATGATTTATAAAGTAAAAAGTAATTCTCTTATGTGCCCTTTTTATTCTGGGTGAAAACTCAAGTTGCAAAGGAAAAAATTTGAAATGGGGCTTTTTAATTTTAAAATATTCAACTGGGTGAAAACTCAAGTTGCAAAGGAAAAATATTTGAAATGAGGCTTTTTAATTTTAAAATATTAATATAATAAAATTTTATATTAAATGTTAAAAAATTAATTTAAAAATCTTTTTTCTAGCTTTATGAGATGTGAAATTACTAATCAAACTTTTCTGTTAAAGTTTTGTTATTATTCTCAATTCATAATATGGTTAATCCATTTTATATTTCTTAATAAAATAGTCGATTGTAACTAGAATTTAATTAGTTGTATACTAAAATCAACGGACATGTATAACTCATAACAATGACCAACTAAAATCAACCACATCTGATGGTAAGTATAAAATATATATAAAAAAATAATGATAAAACCAAGAAACAAAATATTAGCAGTGATGAAACAAAAAAAAAAAAGAGGAAAAAGAAATACAAAAAGAAAGCCGTTCATGCTTTGGTTTGGAATCGGTTTTTTTTATTTTTTTTAAACTTTCTTTTTAAACCCTCATAGCATTTCCAATGCATATGGTATCCTCTCATTTTATTTTTGGGAAAAATTAAATTTAGTTCTTAGGTTTTCATGCCGTTTTAATTTAATTTTTGGGTTTTCAATTTTGACAATTAAGTCTTTAAGCTTTTCTCAAATTTTAAATAGGTCCCTTCATCAATTTACTGTCTAATCAACTACAGCATGCCACATCAAACCAATCAATTAATGTCACATGGCTTTGGTTTGACGCGACATGTGTCAATTGTACGTCTCATGTGACAAAGTTGGCCAATCACCTCTTTTGTTTTTTTTTTTAATCTTTTATTTAGAATATATTTATAATTTAAAGTAATCGTGTCCTGCATGTAACATGTACAGTTGGGGCATGACGTGCCAAATGAAAGCTACGTGGCATTAATTGGTTGGTCTAATATGGCATGTCGTTACTTAATAGGGTGGTAAGTTAAAAAAGTGACCTATTTGAAATCATATAAAAACCTAAGGACTTAATTATCAAAATTGAAAACTTAGATACTAAATTGAAATATCATAAAAACTATAGGACTAAATTTTATTTTCCCCTCTATTTTTCTTAAGGCCTTTTATTTATATTTTTTGTTAAGACAAATTTAATATAAAAATCCTTTTTTTAGGGGTAGAAGACTCATTTAATTTGTCTCGTAAATAAATGCACGCACAATATGTAGTGATGTTCTAAATAGTTTGTATATTTGTGCATGTACATGTATGTAGGGATGATTTTCAGGACTACGCTGAGCTTTGCTATAAGGAATTTGGTGATCGTGTGAAGCATTGGATCACTCTAAATGAGCCATGAAGCTATAGCGTTGGTGGTTATGCAGCTGGGGTGTTAGCACCGGCTCGATGTTCCACTTAGCAACATTTCAATTGTATCGCTGGAGATTTCGGGACCGAGCCATATTTTGTCTCACACCACCAGCTTCTTTCTCATGCAGCCGCTGTTCAACTTTACAAGCAAAAATATTAGGTTCCAGCCGCTTAATTAATTTCAACACATCAATATATTAATTACTCTTTTTCAATATTGACTATATATGAATTGGCTTGAGTTAACAGAACTTTTACTTAATTTGTGCAGGCTGCACAGAAAGGCGTTGCAGGGATAACGTTAGTGTCACATTGGATGGTGCCATTCTCTGACGCTAGGCACCACCACAATGCCGCGCTAAGAGCCCTTGATTTCATGCTTGGATGGTGCCATTCTCTCACTCTTTCATGCTAATTATGGCATTGGTTAAAACCAATTATAAATTATGGGTGGCAATTCGTATTCGTGTGTTAAGTTCGGGTCGTATCATGTAAAAGTATTAGTATAAGACTACATATATAGGTCAACCCTAACTCACTAATTTCATATCGGATTCTCGGGTTGTGAAAAAAAGTGTCATTCCTAAGTATCGCGTGTCTGGTTCAAGTCATGTCGAATCATTAGTAAGATTATATAGACCCTTCAACCATAACTCACTAATTTTGTACTGGATTTGCAAGTCGTGTAAAAAAATTGTCAGAGTTATTTAAACGTCTTTTCTAAACAATTTACCATATGACTAAGGTTTAAAATTTCCATGGTTTTAATGGTTGTAGGTTTATGGACCCCTTGACCAATGGTGAGTACCACATAGCATGCGATCTCTTGTTGGAAACTGAATGCCCAAGTTCACGAAAGAGTAATCCAAAGTGGTAAAAGGGTCATTTGACTTCATTGGATTAAACTACTATACTGCTAGATATGCAGCCTATGCACCTGACCTTAAGTCTGGAAATGCAAGCTTCTTGACAAATTCGCATGTTAATCTTTCAAGTATATTAACTCAATGCCCGCTTAGAGCTTTCATTGCATTTGTTTTTCTCATGTAACTTATCGTGTTAACTACCTTCCTTTTTTTTTTCTTTTTATTGGGTAGTGGCAGCTCAGCGGAATGGGATCCCTATTGGTCAACAGGTTTGTATAAAATAAATCAGTCTTTTTTTTTTTAAAGCATAAGGCTACTTTGTTTTCTTAATTAGTAAAAACATATATAAATAGATCCTAATTAATATACTTGTATATATGTAAAGAATTACGTACATTTGGTCTATGTTTGTGTGACATTGAAAATGAGCTACTCGCACATTAATCAATATTCGCACCCATCATTTTCTTTGAGTGATATTGTAAGCTGCTTCAGATTGGCTCTATGTCTATCCGAGAGGAATTCAAAGAACTTCTGCATATATCACAAAGATGAAGTACCATAATCCAGTAATTTATATCACCGAGAATGGTAATTTTCTTTTGAGGATCTTTAATCTTCTCGGTCACGTACATAAAAATAATCGTAATGAGTAGAGAAATACAAAATTTGAAAGGAATTGATGACTTTAATGATGCCTCCCTATCGTTTGAGGAATCCCTTGCAGACAACAATTGAATTGATTATTACTATCGCCATCTTCGATCTCTTAATAGTGCTATCAAGTAAGTACTTAGTTAGAGGCAGGCTTCTCAGAGGACACTCCAACGAGATCCCTTCGTGGCTCTGTTGGTATGATATTTCCCTAGTCAATACTCCAAGTCTTGGTTATTGATTTCCAGGCTGTACGATTGGGTGTGCGATGGAGGAGACGTTAGAAGATCTGTGTGGTCGGATCTCCCTATCTGAAAGGGAAAAAGAGGGGATCTCCATTACAGAAGGCGAGATTGCTGTTCTACGCAAAAAGGGATCCCGATGTTTAGTAGGTCGGCTTATTACTGAGAAGAAGATCAACAAAGAAGCTTTCCGCTCCCTTTTGACTCGACTATGGCGGATTGGTGGGCAAGTGACATTTCAGGAAGTTCAAGAGAATCTATGGATTTTCGAATTTTCTAATCTTTATGATAAGCGGCGGGTTATGGAGGGTAGACCCTGGTTGTTTGATCGGTATATTCTGGTGTTGTAGGACTTGGATGGTAGTTTATCACCATCACAAATGGATTTCAAATTTTCTCCCTTATGGGTGCAAGTGCATGATATGCCCTTAATCTGTATGACGGTGGGGGTGGGTACGAAGATTGGTTCGTCGTTGGGCGAATTTATTTCAGTTGATGTAGTGGGTGACAGAGGTGGTTGGGGGAGATGCCTTCGTATCCGTGTATCACTTGACCTCACGAAACCTTTGGAACGAGGGCGAGCACTCCATGTTGCTGGGACAACCTGCTGGGTTTCGTTCCAATATGAAAAACTCCCATTGTTCTGTTTTCTTTGTGGCAGGATTATTCATGGTTCTAAGGGTTGTCCTGTGCACCCAGACCAACGCTCAACTGAGTCTAGAGGTGCGACACGATGGGGAGCATGGTTACGAGCAGAACCTAGGAAGACCTCTTTGGGTGGTGCTCCGGATGGCCGTGGTCGACAGTCGGATGGAGCAGGTTGGTCCTCTTCTATGGTGGGGGGCATTTTTTCCGAAGCACTTAATGGCGGTATGAATGAGCCACAAGCGTTTCAGTCTGAAGATGGAAAGTGCAAAGCTCAAAGGATCCCCTCATCAAGTTCGTTTCCCCAAAATGATCACGAGCGTTATGATTCTGATTCTCGTAATAATGTTTCCCTATCGGGGGATGAGCATGACGTGGCCAAAGGTACAGATGATCACCTGGATGGTTTGGCTTTTGAGTGTACTCAGAAGGTTCCAACGTTTGTCTTTACCTCTACTGGCATTACAAGTGGGAGTGCAGCATGCAATTTGCCAAGTACAGCTGCGCATACCGGATCCAAACCCATTGGACCCGTATTTCCTGGTGAAGTTTGTGGGCCAGGCCTCTCCTTTACTCATGGGAAATCTGCAGCCCATGATCAGGGCTCTCATGGGCCTACGGTGGGCATTTTTTCTCCTCTTCTTGTTCCTCAAGCTTCCGTCCTACCTGGAGGTACCTCTTCCCCTCTCCTTAGTCGTCGGGTTGACCCAGTGCTTGGTGCTGGAGTTCCTATTTCGGGAAAGGTAGGACTTTTGAAGGGAGGAAAGCATCATGTTTCAGTTAAAAATTGGAAGTGAACTGCTCGAGCTAGGGGTTCAACCCTTAAGGATGAGGAGGATTATCAGGGGCATTTACGGAAGCATTCGGTAGGCACGGGTCCAGGGTTGGGAATCTCTAAGTCTTCCAGCAAGAAAGGTAAAACGGCAACTAATGAGGTATGCTATTCTAACAATTTTTCAGCGGTGGCTGCTGGACAGCACTGCCAAAATCAATGAGTATTTTGAGCTGGAATTGCCGGGGGCTTGGGAACCCCCAAACAATTCGTGACCTCTGCCTGATGGTGGAGGAAAAGCATCCCCGAACTTTGTTTCTTATGGAGACAAAAATCTGTCATGTCCGTATGCAACAAGTTCGTTCTCAATTGGGATTTGCAGGTATGCTTACTGTGGATCCAATGGGTCTAAGTGGTGGTATTGCCCTGTTATGGAAGGAGGAGTCCGAGGTGGCGATTCAGAACTATTCCTGCCATCATATTAGTGCTATTATCACATTGATCAATTCTCCTGTTCCTTGGAAATTCACAGGGTTCTAGGGGGAGCCACACCGAACTTGTAGGGAGGGCTCGTAGAGTCTCTTGGCTCATCTGCATACTTCGGCTCATCTTCCTTGGTTGTGCGTTGGTGATTTTAACGAAATTACTGACCAATCCGAGAAGACTGGGGGTGCCTCATATAGTGAAAGTCAAATGGAACAATTTCACTCCATTCTGGAGGTATGCCATCTATCAAATTTGGGATTCTCTGGACCAAAATTTACGTGGTCCAATTTTTGGGGAGCAGGTCAATTAACTAGGGAGCGATTGGATTGAGCCACTGCAAATTCAGAGTGGTGCAACCGGTTTTCTGATGTGGCGGTTTCTATTCTGGCTGCTAGGAGTTCAAATCACAATCCACTGGTGGTCAACTTCTCAAAGCCCAGAAGATATGTTCAACAACAAAGGCAATTTAAATTCGAAGCTAGTTGGAACACTGATGAGGAGTGCCTGGAAATTGTTAGAAAAGCCTGGTCAGTTCCCATTTTCGGAGGTAGTGCTATGCAGTCAACCTGTGGAAAGTTACAACACTGCCAACAAGCCTTGTCTAGGTGGAGTGCAAAAAAATTCTGCAACATTAATAAGGTTATTACCCAGAAAACTAGGCAGCTTGAAGCTCTGCAACGCTGTTCTAACCCAACCAATGGGGATCATATTAAATTGCTCCAAGATGAGATTAACCATTTGCTGGAAATGGAGGATCTTTAGTGGAAACAGAGAGCAAAACGACACTGGTTTTGCCAAGGGGATCGCAATACCAAATTCTTCCATGCTTGGGCTAATCACCGAGGAAAAACTAATCAAATTGAGTCTGTCATTGATGAATTGGGGGTGCGATGGACAGAACCCGAAGATGTGGACCAGATGTTTGTTGATTATTTTCAATCTCTGTACTCTACAGCTTCACCTTCAGGTATTAAGGCCAACCTTAGTGGGGTGCCTTCTCGGGTCACAGAGGTTATGAACTTCTAGCTGCTACGAGAGTTCACCTTGGAGGAAATTGATTTAGCCCTCTCTCAAATGCATCCGTTAAAAGCCCCGGGGCCGGATGGATTCTCGGCATGCTTTTACCAACAACATTGGGCTACTGTTGGGGGGGAGGTTTGGACAACGGTTCTCAATTTTTTGAACTTAGGTACTTTTGATGAAGCTATCAATACCACCTTTATAGCCCTCATCCCCAAAGTATCTCCCTCCACGAAGGTCACTGATTTCCGACCCATAAGTCTTTGTAATGTCCTGTATAAATTCATTGCAAAGGTCTCGGCAAATCGGTTGAAGGTGCTGCTGCCTAGCATTATTTCATGTAACCAGAGTGCATTTATACCTGGTCGGCTCATTTCGAACAACGTCTTGGTGGCTTACGAGGCTCTCCATACCATGGATACAAAATTGCGTGGAAAGAAAGGCTTCATGGCTCTTAAGCTTGACATGAGCAAGGCATTTTACCGAGTCGAATGAGACTACCTGGCTGCTATTATGAAGAAGATGGGATTTGCAGACCGATGGATTCATCTCATTATGACTTGTGTTAGAACTGTAAGATACTCAGTGCTGATTAATGGATCACTCTGACAAGGTGATCCGCTGTCGCCTTATCTTTTCCTCTTATGCACAGAGGGGTTGAGCTCCCTTATTTCAGATGCAGTTCGGGACCGGAGCCTTACGAGCTTACCCATTGCCAGGGGGGACCTCATGTGAGCCATCTCTTCTTTGCGGATGACAGTCTTATTTTTTGTTGTGCAACCTTTTCTGAATGGTGTATTATTCATGAGCTTCTTGAAAAGTATGAACAAGCCTCAAGACAAAAGGTTAACAAGGACAAGACTTCCATCTTTTTTAGCCGGAATACCAGGCTGGAATTCAAAGCACACATTTTCTCCATTCCAGGGACTTCAGCTTCACGAAGCTATGAGAAATACTTGGGCCTACCTGCACTTATTGGACGCCAAAAAATACACACCTTTGTTGGAATTACAGGCAAAGTTCGGGCTCAATTGAATAGGTGGAAAGAAAAGTTCTTATCTCAAGGGGGTAAGGAGATTCTGATCAAAGCTGTTATTCAGGCGATCCCCACCTATAGTATGAGAGTTTTTCAGCTACCCAAAACTCTCTGTCGGGAGCTTAAGAGCTTAATGGTTTGATGAACAAATTCTATTGGGGTCATAAGGAAAATGATAAAAAAATGATTTGGCTGAGTTGGGAAAAAATGGGACTGTCTAAGCAGTTGGGGGGCCTAGGCTTTCGGGACTTGGAGAGTTTTAATTTGGCTATGCTGGCCAAACAAGGTTGGCGGCTCCTCCATCATCCTAAATCCCTAATGGCTCAAGTGATGAAAGCTAAGTATTATTCGGCACAGGATTTTTTGCGAGCTAATTTGGGAACCCGTCCCTCTTATGTGTGGCATAGTATTTTCAAATCTCGTACATTGCTGCAAGACGGTCTTGTTTGGCGGGTGGGCAATGGGGAATCCATTAAGGTTTGGCATGACAAGTGGCTTCCCAATCCTCATTCATACACTTTCCAGACCCTAGTTCGTATGCTACATCTGAAGACTCGAGTCTGTGATCTTCTTGATGCTGCTTCCCATAGCTAGAATGTCCCACTGATTCAGTCGGTTTTCTGGCTAGAGGAAGCTTCCCGAATTTGTGGCTTAGCTCCTAGTCCGGTAGGGCATCCTAATGTTCTGGTGTGGCGTGGTACATCCAATGGTGTATTCTCTATCCGTAGCGCGTATCACATCGCGAAAGAGGGGCTTCTCCGTAACCGAGGTGAGTGTTCTGTGGCTCCTCTCCAACGTCGGGTATGGAAGAAAATTTGGGCACTTCATGTTCCTGGTGTGGTGAAAACTTTTCTCTGAAAGTTATGTACTAGTACCCTTTTCACTAGGGTCAATCTGTTTAAGAAGAAGCTTCTTCTTGATCCGAATTGTCCAATATGTGGGCTTATCTCGGAAACCAGTGGTCATGTCCTTTGGAGCTGTCCGGCGGCTACTGCGGTATGGACGGAATGTTCCAAGAAAATTCAGAAGCTTACCATTATGGAAGATGAAGGGATTCTGTTAATCGAAGCTCTGCTGGCGTCGCTGGATGTGGCAACCTTTGAGTTGTTTGCTTTTATCTCACGACGCCTCTGGCTCTGCCGGAATACGATTGTTTTTGGGGGTAGCCTCTCTTCTCCGCTCCAAACCCTACGGCAAGGCTTAGCCACTTTGGAGGAGTTCCGGCAGTCTACTTTGAGGCTTCCTTCCACATGGGAGTTTGTTTCTTCCCCAGCGAAACTCATTTAGCAGAAACCGCAGCTTGGGATGCTAAAAGCCAACTGGAATGCTGGCATCGACGTGCAAGGGAATCGGATGGGTGCAGGGTGTAATTATCCGTGATGAAGAGGGTTGTGTTGTTGCTGCGATGCGTGCGTTGGTTCCCTGCATAACGGATCCAACGGTGGCTGAGGCTCTAGGCCTTTGGAGAGTTGTGTCTTTGTGTCTTGAATTGGCATTCAGAGCTTACATCTAGAAGANCAATGCAAAGGCAGTAATCCAAGCTTTGAAACATCCGGGACCTTGTTGGAGCCACCTTGGTCATCTGATTGAAGCTACTCGTACTGCTCCTATTGGCATCCCCATATGGACTATCTCCCATTCTTTGAGAGAAGCAAATGGAGCTGCCCATCAACTTGCAAAAGCTGCGCTTTCTCAATCCCTCAATTTTGTTTGGAGGGGTTCTTATCCTGTTTTTCTTACAAACATTGTACTTGCTGAACAAGATTCTTCCTCTTGATTGAATGCATTAATTATATTTGACTTAAAAAAAAAAGGTTAAGTACTTAATTAATTAAGAAAGCTCTCCCTCTCTCTCTCTCTCTCTCTCTCACTCACATATATATAAAATCGATCAAGTCACGAATTTAACTCTTTTTTCTTTTCTTTTTCATTTTTTGGTATATATAGGGATGGTGTTAACGTTAAGGGCTACTTTGCATGGTCATTGTTGGACAACTTTGAATGGTATTTAGGTTACACAGTTCGGTTTGGCATTAACTACGTAGACTACAAGAATGAGTTGAAAAGGCATCCTAAACTTTCTGCCCATTGATTCAAGAATTTCCTGATCAAGAATTAATAGACATGTCACATGACAATGCTCATATTGAACTATATATCTACTAATAAATTGGACCGTGTCCAAACATCAACAATAAACTTATTATGCTCATGATTTTTCTGATCTATTTACACTTTCTTTATAAAATAATGTACATGTTAAATGATGAAATGTTTTATGACACTACATCATAAGGCTCTTTAACTCATGACTGGAAGATATCGAGGAAGAAATCGCACGTTATCTTTGCTGTCCCATTATCTTTGACAGTTTTGATTTGTTTTTTTTTATTTTTATTTGAATTTAACTTGACGAGGATCAGCTGCATTTATGACATTAGCTGCAATAGTGACACGTATAAAGTGACTAAAAGAGAAATGAATATAACAACAATTTACAGCCTTCTGATTTTTTTTATTTTTAAAAAAATTAAAAATAAGAGGAGTAAATCACAACTGTCGTCTTATAAATACCAACCGATACCATCTTACGGTACTTTGATCTTATACTATTAGTTTTTATTATTATTATTGAATTTATGGGTCTTACATATGATATCCTCATAAATTTATAACTTCATAATAATAATAATAATAATTTTTTAAAAAAAGTAATAAATGCTCTAGTATTACTCGATTTACTTCAAGAAACTTTTGAACTAATGGGCTGACAGTTTTGGAGGGCTTCTCAACCCGTTCTAGTTAACCATGATACGTGCTTTAATCTGAACTATCTATTCATATTGGACAATGTGCAATAAAATAAA
>FXXK01000524.1:145935-157174 GCA_900184695.1 Betula pendula | reverse complement strand
GTCACAATCATTATTTTGGTATATTGGCTTGTGTCGCATGTGACACGTTTGCATAGCCATTCCTTTTGTATATGTCACAGTGTAAACTTTTAATCATTAGAATTATGTTGTCAGCTCTATGTGTATTAATCACTCCCTTGATATATAAATGCTTCTGCTCAGTTTATATATAATGTGATATGCGACTCTGATGAATAGGTGTAATCTCATGATATATTGTGGGATACATGTATGACAGGTGTTTCTATCACCCTGTGGCGATAGATCCGGTTCATGATTCTTGTACGTTTTCAAAAAAAAAAAATATAGCTACAGTGTAATTATGGATCGGGTCGTCACATATTATGTATAATATTCTTTCTATAAATATATGGTGCCTTATGAAAAACTTTCAAAATGCTCATTTGTCAGCTTTAATAGATACAGTTTTTGTTACATCTAGTAATTTAATTTCTTCTAATATTATATAATAGAATTTAAATCTTATATATGCAAAAGAAATATATAATCATCATGTTTGTACAAATTGTTCACTATGTGTTCAGGCCGCACAAAAAGGTGTTATAGGGATAACGCTAGTGACCAGCTGGTTTGTGCCAATCTCTAATGCCAAACACCACCGTAATGCCGCGCTACGTGCACTTGATTTTGCATTGGGATGGTAAGTTCTGCAATTACCAGCAATTAGTAATTGAAATTTTCAACAATTAATTGTTCAAATTGTTAACAATTTGGGCAATAATAATAAAAGAGTTCAAAAATAACCAACATATCCAAATAGGTGGCCAAAGAGCACATATAAGCTCTCACATTATTACTATTCAAATTGCTAGCAATTTTTACAGTTAATTACTCTAGATTCCAATCATTCTTCCCTCTAATTAAGTCTCTTATTTTTATTTTATTGCTTTTGCTAGAGTGAAAATGAATTTCTTTCTTCTTTTTCATTTCCACTTCTCATTTCGTATTTTTTGAATTTGTTCGATTGAATACGTCTATTTAAAGAATTTATTGCAATGTTTGTCTATCATAATCTGGATGTGAATTGCAATATGTGCAGTACTGTAAATGGCAGCCTTAGGGCTTTCGACCTACAATCTCCATTGTTAGGGTTTTTTATTGTCGGCTTTGATTTTAGCCAAATTCTTGCTCTAGAACACACTAGAAATTAAAGAAGATCCGGATTGGCTGAAATTTTCGGACAGCTATACATATTTTAAATTGTCCATGGCTTACTGCAGGTTCCTGGACCCCTTGACAAATGGTGACTATCCCCATAGCATGCGGTCTCTTGTTGGAAAGCGATTGCCCAAGTTCACGAAAGAGCAATCGAAGCTGGTAAAAGGGTCATTTGACTTCATCGGATTAAACTACTATACTTCCAACTATGCAGCCTACGCAACTCAACTTATTTCGGAAACCAAGCTACGTTGACAGATTTTCTGTAATCTAACCAGTAGTTGATAACAACATCAGGCACTTGAACCATTTTCATGTTTTCTATTGTAGCTTATACTAACTAGACCATGATTTTTGTCGTGGCAGCTGAAGCGGGCAATGGGATCTTAATTTCTCATTGGGATCACAGTTAGATTGTGGCTAAATAAATTCCAATACTTAATTTGTTATTATTCGGAACTATATTCGTGTATAGAGTCCCAATTAGAGGATATGATAATACTCGCCATAGGATTTTCAGTCTAATATAGAGAGTATATATTTTATCTAATAAGGAATATGGATAATCTAATTCAGATTCTTTCTAATTAATATATCCTATGACTAGAGTCAAGACTATTGGTATCTCTATCAGGTTTCTATTAAATTAGCAATTAAATAATGTATAGTTTGAAAATTATTCATTATACAATTTACATGTTGGATTGAGTCAGACTGCTCCCTCAATAACCAATGTTATAGTGAGTATGTACGAGACTTTATTGATATGCTCAGATGTAATGCGCTTCCTTATTGTTAAAACTAAATAGTGGTCCCCTTTACATCAGAAGGATTCCTTAGAGCTCAGGCTTAATGGAGATTATGTCTTTCTAAAAATATCATATTGGCCTACAGAAAGACTGAGACGTCAAATATCAACTAATGTGTTTTAGATGAATTCAGTTAGAACTTTATAGTGATACATCAGTAAACAGAAAACAATAAATCTACTATGTTGGGGAGCTAAGTGTATAATTGTTGATAAGCTGAAGAGGGGGACAATAATAATAATAAACCTAGTCCACCTATTCCTGAATCTAACTCTGCTAACACACCATTATACGTAAAAGAAATCAATGTCCAATTATAACACTTATCTTCTCACTCGAATACTCACATATATAATCTTGAATACTAAATAACAAAAATAAGGTTCAAACATCATAATAAGACAAGAGCCACAAATATATCAATTCAGTACCTATACACTTAATAATGTCTAAACTCCATACACGCACCATTACAGAATATATTTATCTAAACCTCTACAATGCGGGCGAGGCATCAACTTTGGCTCTATGTTTTTCATCCTAGAGGACTTCTGGATCTTTGCTTTACATTCTCAAAAACATCAAAGCGAGACTCAAATAGTAAAACCAATGACCCATATCTTACTATTACATATTACACACCACCGACACTCACGTAAGAAGTATTCATCATAATAAAATAATAGATATTATGCTGGTTTCAACTTGAGTTTTCACATAGACTTGATGACAAATTGGAACAATTGAGTGGCTTAGCTAATTATAGATTTCCATTTGAACCTGAAATACCTCTTGAAGTTCATTTCTGGACGTACCTTAAATATTTGAGAAAAAAAGGAAATGTGAATTGGCTCATTAGTAAAACAATAATAACTGCCACCATTTATCAATCATATTAGAGGAACTTTACGTGGTACAACTAAACATAATAAGAAATATTAGAGAATATATACAATATATAGGCGCATATACGGTTAGGAAAAATAGCATAAGTTTCGTACGAGGATAAATTGCATCCTTGTGTAGACTCGCTTTAAGCATACCACTTTACAGAACCTACATTACAGGACTCCACCGGTCCACTCATTTAAGAGTTATAATGATGACTACGCATTATTCATACGCGATCTATGGAGATTCTGTATTTTGTTTATAAGCATGCAGAACTTAAGGAAACAGGTGACAGTTTGCGTTTGTAGAAATCCTCAGAAAATAGAATACGATAATACTAAACGCTTGATAAAAAATAAAAATAAAATTAAGGGTATGTATATTACATGTCATATAATCAATAATAACATTCTATAATTATAGATTAAATAAAAAACAAAAGAAGGATATAATGCGGTTTATTACAAAATAAAAAATGTAATTTTCAACCGTATGACACTCCCTTTAATATACCTTACTCTTTAACCAATAGTCACAACGAACAATGGGTGAAATGAATACATAAGTAGGCTTTATTTAATATTTGTGATTTTTTAGAAGGTTATAGGGATTTAATTTAGTTGTTTATTTTAATTGTTCTTGAGATAAAGGACATTGTTAGGAATGGAATATGTAATCAGTAATTAATTTGTTTAGTCAGTCGTGTTAGCATCCATAAAGAATATCATATCCATATAATATTCAATTATTAACCCATTAGTAGGTCAGTTCTAGTCCTAAAGTCAAGACTAATTGGGTATCTCATTTCTATTAAAGAGATACTAATCATTATTATCTGAGTGTGATATTTTTATAATACAATTTACTGTGTTTAGAATCAAAGCTCTCTCAAAGAGTTTGGGATCACGTTCTCTCGAAATAGCCGATTTATCTTTTTATAATTTATTTGTTTTAGTGGGTTCATCAACCAGGACCCTTCAATGATGTTAAATACATAAGCTACTGCCTCTCTTATGCCGTAATCCTTAGATTTCTCTATCTCATTCCCTCCTTGATAAGATTCTAGCTGATAATTTCCGACGTTCCATTTTATTAAATTTCTTATATGGGTTGTGATTTGGGGTTAGTAACAGTAGATGGCCAGTAAAATCGTAAAACGAGACTAACTTTGCATGGTCACTCACATCCTGTCCTGATGACGTATCGAATGATCGAAAACACATCAGGTATACAACTGCTACAGAGTCACCATTTTATCATTACTGGGTATCCACTTTCAATATTGGAAGCTATAATGAGCAATAGGACAGGAATTATAGCAAGATTATAGACGACCCAAGACTAGAAAAGAGACTATCACATCAGATCTAGTTTGGTGATCGGTAAGAATTTCCTCGAGACGAAAGGTAAGCACTACGGAAGAGTATGGCAGTCAATAGATAAGATAGGAAGAGAAGAGTGGAGGTTTAAGAGTGAAATGAATTTCAAGAAGAACTATAGGATTTTCTAATCAAACTATGGTGCTTGATTTCAAATCACCTCGTCCTAAGTCACATATCAATCCAACAGACTTCAAAGATCCTTGGCTTTTCTTCTCTCGATAGAGTTATCATTAATAAACGTCTATATTGATATATTATCTCGCCTCGTTATTTAAGATATTTACAGTACCATTTTTGGCTTAGTGATATATTATTTTCAATTTCCATGGGAATACTTCAATGCTTATTAAAATAAAACTTAGAGAAAGAATTGGTCTCATCATCCATTCTCCATAAATACATTGCTTTTCACTTAAGTGTCCATTAAACTCCGAATAAGATCTACATGAATATGTGCATTGCACCTTAAGTGATGCTTGATGATACATATGTGGACAAATTAGAGTTTTAGAGGGTGGCATTATAACTACCCATAGATACATAAAATTGAACCGAAGAACGGCGTTCGACTTGGCTTAGGATAATTGCTAGTCTTTGAACTATGATTTGCAGATACAACCATACACCAAGCGAATAGAAGATACACCTATTTTTGTTACGATGACTCCAACGCTACTCTAATAATATTTCTAAGGTAAATATAAAATGGACAAGACAACTCTTTCTAGTTCTTCTTCCACTCTTTAACTTCATTCGATCATTTTTGCGATAATAACTCACTGCGAATTTTACAAAAACTGTATAGTCCACGAATAAAATAAACATATATATAAACACTATTTCAAACATTCAATATGGAGATGCTATAAATATTGATAAAATGAATATTAATTACCTTTGGCGGTCACCCCATGAGCTGCGAAAATACGCTTCAATAAAGCTCATAACGGCATCTAAAAAACTACAAGGCTACCCACAACAATTCTTAGAAAGATCGATCAGTTTTGCAGATCCTCATTTCATGCAATAACCTACCCCCCTCTCAATCCGCTTCCTTCTATCTCCTCTCCATTTAATTAACGCGAATTAATCTATATACAGGTCCGTTCTTCTGCATAGTAAGAGGAGTGGCAATATGCGAGGCATAAATAGAGAGGCTCAATTTACTCAGTCCCTCGATAAAAAATAGGTAGCTTCTTCGTCTGGTTTGATAAGGACTGATTTCATAGGATCTAAAATCATGAACTCGATTCAACAGTGAATTACAGCGGTCGTCGCATTTCGTAAATGTCTGGGTTCGACTTCGTTCGCCTACTAGAGTGTGTGAAGGACGTGCATTCATACAGGAAGCTATCGTTTTAGATCTTTCTTCGTCATAGTTTTTTCATGAATTTGTTTCCTAAATACTTCTTCAGTAGAGTCTGAATGTTTAGTTTCTCTTTCTGTGTGGCATGTTCGTTCTCAAGCTGTAAATGGTTCGTTTTGTTTCTTGGTGTTTTTCATCAATAGATGAAAACCTTTACATTTAGAGAAATATTACAGAAATATCTTCTAACCATAGAAAAGGCTACTAGTCCAGAATAATACTCAGCTACAATGGTGGCAAAGATATAGGTTGTCCACACATCGTTTATATTTTCTCAGATGATTTCGTCATATAATATGGATCATAAAATTTTCATCTGAGGTTTATGAGGACTGCCCACATCTATCACGGTTATCATTTTCTACTTCTTTGATCGTGTTTATATAGGCATGTTTCCTGCAATGGCCGTAACACTGTTGAATTGAACTTTGAGGCATTTTGAGTGATAGAATACATCAAGTCTCTAACTCCATACTCAATGTGGAAGCCTCTTGATCAGACATAGTATTTTCCATATGCATCTATTGAACTATTGTATCTTAATGTATCGATGTGACCATATAACTATGAGTAAAATAATACTCACCACTCATAACCATACTGTGACTGGCAATCTCAAAGGATGGCTAGTCAAGCCAGTCCATTTAATAACGAAATTTAAAGGGTTGATTAAGTAACTTTTAATATAAGTATAAGGGCCATTCGTAGCGCGTAACAGGTTGTGGCATTGGCTACTACTGGCCATATCTCACCTTGCCCTAATAGCAAATAAATATCTAAAATATTACCCAAAAGAGTACTTGTAAGACGGAGTTCCAATTAGCATATACGATCTTGGTAATTCTCCAACTAATACACTAAAAAAGCATATATATTATGAAGCTTACGCTAAGTCATAGCAAATTGATTGTCTAAAATCATGGCCTAGTAGGTATAGCATGAGTTAATTGAATAAGGAAATACATTAAAAAAAGAGCTATAAAGTGATCTTACTTTTCTGTAACTTTATAGTAGCTCCATATGCTTGTACTATATCACTATATGCTAATAATAGCTAGAAAGTTTTATCAATAAGAATTAATACATTAAGCGAAATAAAAATATTTTGCGGGGAAGACATTTAGGATTGATTAGGACTATTAGTATGTGATATCGAATTTATTAATTTATAAAACTGTTTGGCTTCCATCCAACGCGAACTTCTCAAGAATTTTCTCCTACTTACCTAGGTATAATTTTTTCCATGTTCTCTCGATTATGTCTTTCACTTAGAAATAACATATAGTAATTAATAATGTTCAATAGACAAGAATCTAAGTATCTACTAATTTCAATTATCTAATTAATACTCTACCACTATTTCCTCACATATTGATTAATCATGTCCTAAGGCATATCATAAAAGCGATAATTATCTCATGTACTAATTTCATTGGAATGAGATAATGGTTCACAGAATGTGATAATATAAAAACTATTAGTAGCAGTTTGGCAGAAGCACTTATTTGCTCTATATAATTTATTAACATATCCAACTCTATAAGGTCTACACAATACAATAATAAAATTTGTGGAGAGAGAGCTATATAACTATTTTATCAAATTCATTTAATATTTAAATATTTTTATGATACTACTTAACCTAATCTAAAAGGTTGTATAGGTTTTTATACGAAAGAGTCTCTCATATTGGGCTAGTCTTTAATGCTTTGGGTAATAATTTTATTGAAAGACGCCGCGTTCCGCCTTTCTCTTCCTGCGCCCCGCCGGCTCGAGTCCTCGCCCGCGCCCTACCCCCCCAGCTGCCTGATCCCCCACCCTCACACCCTTATTTTCATTAACCAACAAAATACTTTTAGAGCGTAGACTTCTCATACACTACAGGTCAGAGCGCCATAGTTACGCCTATCTGTCTTTCACGAGCGCCTGTTCGGATACCGCACTTGTAGAGAGCCCTTAAATTACAATAGCGACTGGACGGAGCTCAAGTCATCCATTCTCGGAAATAATGTCAATTGCCAGGACTGTGAATGTCATAGATACAATGGTTGCCTACTCGCAAATAGTTTTGACTCAACAATTGTTCGTCAATCCACGAGCAATAAATTGCAAACGAGACTGATTGTAGAATGCTCCATGCAGTCTGAGAATCTGGCAAGCTATAGAGAGGTGCAAGACATAATCTGTAGATGAATGCAATCTGAGCGAGCTAAAAGTTATAGCGAATGGGTCGATTGCAATTATTAGCAAATAATTAAAACATTTGAAGGACATTAGAATGGTTGTTACAGGTATCACAAACAGATGAAGATTAATCTTGTAGCCATAAGTAAAAACGAGAAACACATATCATTTTTATCCCTATGATTTAAATGGTTAATATTATATATATTTATCATTAAAATTATTCCCACATAGCTAAAATATCTATATTTGATAAAAAAATTGAAAACACCATTGGAGTTCTTTTGATATAAGAGCGAGTAAATAAACATATAGTATTGTTACTTCTTATTCTCGTTTTGGTTCTAGTTTTACCAATGAGCTAGGAAATGACCCTGAATAATTCGTGGTCTTATTTTAGGTTTTTTTGGATCATTGTCTAGTATTTATGAAATTCTATTATATTGCATTCCAAATTTCTAAATTAATAGAATCGAAGACCTATCATCACCAATATGCTAGAACTTAGTCAATTATAGTGCGGTCAAAATCACATTATTTTTAAATTTCTTATCATATCAAAATCCCATAAATTTTTTTGTTGTTTTAGCTTTAAATTTAAGTTCGTGTTCAGTTAAACACTGAATGCTTCATTCTTTATAGACGGGTTTTAGGTCGATGCGTATGACAATAATTGCTTTGAGAGCATGGCTCATCACTCTACACACATTTGCTAATTCGGATGACCTGTATTCTAATTGTCTGGCATTCTATTATGTATGTTCCAGAACCTAGACTTGCTCTATTATTGACTGGTCTCAGTAGTGATCATTGGGATCAAACATGTGTATACATAAGTTTACTATACTAGGTCAATATACTAACCTTCTATGCTCGTTGTATACTTATATATTATGTCATACAAATCTCGATCATAGTCTGCAAGAGAGCACCTAACCCTCCCTATATTTATTCATTATAATCTACCCACATATAATTTCGTTATGTATTTTTGGTTATGATCAGAAAATTTACAAGATACAGGTCCTAATTAATGTCTATCAATACTCTTTTTATCACTTAAATATATAACAAGATGACTGCGCATAGTTTGAAAGAGGTCACATTAAAAATGTAAATTCAGTTAGAGTTAGATAAAATTCAGCCATCACTTCTCATTAGAAGCTGTTTGAATTGCTTAGTAAAAGACATGAGGCTTTTGCAATAGACACGTAAAATTGTTTCCTCTCACAAACAAATCTCAAATAGCGCATGTACGATCCTGTTGAATTTCAAAGAAGGATAGATGTTCTCTTTTATAAAATATTGCTCTACACAAATTGTTGGCTCTTTTCGATAATATGGTATGAATCGGAAATAGCTTTTTGTTTGGTACATGTGTTTTAAGTACTAAAAATACTTTTTAGCTTCTTTCACGAATCTCGTACTCAGTAAAAGTCGAAGTACCGCTACAGTAGAGTTTTTCCTTGGGCGTCGTCGTGATGATATACAAGGCTCTCTGGAAAATAGTAGGCAGAAACCGAAGTCACTTCCAAAATACATCTATGGCAAGATGATCAGCTGCTCTGTTAATTTTGCATCTGCCATGAATGAGAACCCTATACTTCTCACCTTCTTAGTATTTCAAAGTGATTCAAGCAGCTAGCAGCTTGACTAAAGGCTGCTCTTTATTAATGGGATTTCACACACTCATGAATCAGATCGACCCATATACTTTATTCCAACTCAACAGAACAACGCTCTCCATAAGCCCAAGCTCGACAGAATAATCATGCTCCAACCAGTCTTGGAGACAAAGCAATATCGGGTCAACCCTATTAATCTCGAGTTATCCAAATAACAGCGATTTTCCTCATCTACGATCCATCAGTATTTAATTTTGTCATCAAATTTGGTTTTCATCTACACATCTAATTGATCCAGCACCGGACTGAAGACCCCAATTTTTAAGGTTCCCTTAGCAATTTGGTTGATATTCTGCAAAACCATCCATTGCTTCTTTTATTGATTCTCTACTCTTAGTTCCTTCTTTCTTAGCCATGTGTCTGCCTTGAGTTGTCTCCAAAATTTTTCACTTGTAGTGCAACCAGCAAGACACAGCTCCATTCTTTGAATTTCTTTGCTGTTGCCGAGTAATCTTTATTTCGTACTGTTTACTGGGCTCCATGTTTTCTGATAAGAGAACAAAAAGATAAATACATTATGATGGCTTGATTCAGAGAATTGAATCACCTGAAAAAAATTAGCATTAAGTATCCACCATTCACGAAGAGAAGGTGGGGTTGGGAGGATCTTTTCAGTTTAATTGTAAGATTTGTTCAAACGATTCGCATAAATATTGATGTGATTGAGTAATATGCAAAGATTCATGTCATAAGCTTTTGAATTAAAATTTCATTTTGGCTCAGCATATACTCTAACTTAACTTGCCTTTCTTACTTCTTAGTGTAAACCATCAAACATGCATGTTCAAGCAATGGTAAGGATCCTCTTCTTTAAATTAATTATATCCTTTATAGTCATGATTAAAGTAAGATGCATCTAACGGGACATATAATGCAAATCATGTTTTTAAAAATTAAAATGTGCAATCATTGCATGAATGTACAGTTTCGATGTATAATATCGGCTTTGATGAAAACGACAGTTCTATACCAGTGCCTCAACGTGCCATCTTTGGTTAAGAAAATAGTGTCCGATGAACTCATAAGCGTAGTGCCTTTAGCGTCTTATTTCTCGACGAATGTAACAAGAGGTTCATGGTAATCAGTATAGACAACTTCTTCTGTTCTATGGCCTGCATGCATTGAAATTACATATATATATATTAATATTTATGTACAATAGATAATTCTGAGTGATTGGGCCCAATATTCCTGTAGATATGGAAATTTGTATATATGTTATCCATTTCTGCTTAACATCTCAACAGTCATTAAGGGCCTCCAATTTTCATCCTCAATTCAATGTCTGTTGTGATTATCTGGATCTGGTGGACGGTAGATCTCAGGGTGCAACGGTTGTCTTTATGGCCAGCATCCTGCATGAATTTTATGCAAGTATTAATAGCATTCTATATAAATAAAATAAAGGAAATTTAGCTTACCACCATTGATTTTTATTAGCTTGCAATTAAACCTTACAGCGTTAAAAAATGTTGAATTTAGGATTGAGTAAATGTTAACATATTCCACTTCTCTACAACTCCAAAATTTTTTTTTGCACAAAATTCATAGGTGGGCTTTTAAAACCATCATATAAATTAAAATACAATAATAATCAATTTAAAATTAAGTAGTGGATTTTAAAATCCACCATAAAGGTGGTGTGTAAATGAGTTGTGAAAAGATGGGCAGCTTCAATATAGAGGTTATGCCTATATTCTCAGAAGTTTTGTAATGTGAAGCCTTCCATCCCAATCCAGGTTA
>FXXK01000524.1:125573-135864 GCA_900184695.1 Betula pendula | reverse complement strand
AACTTTGGGATATTGGTAATTTAACATCAATAAAAACTGAAGAGAAAATAGCAATAAAAATTATTTTTGAATTAGTCGGGAAGTTGGGGTCTCTGGGACAATATCGACAACAGGCTCCCACGTTACTTGGGACCATAGCGTAAGACGTACTAGAAGAATGCTCTCTCATCAAGCGCTCCATAATACTTGTGTGGTCCAAAATTGATACGTACTCTGTCCTCTCTCATACCACACATACAGGTAGAGTCGAAAAGCAATATTCTGAATTAGTTTTGTTCCTTTTTTTTTTTTTCTATTGAAAATTAGTTGTAATTGATATGGGATTATTATATTTATTTTTAGTCAAGTTTTCTTTTTCTTTTTAAATAGCTATGAAGTTTTACTTGCTTTCAAAAAGTGTTAAGTATTGATTAAATGATTAATTTATCTCTTTCGAATAGTCTTAAATTTTTTAGGCAAGTAGCGATTTACATGGTATAGAGTAAAGGTCTGCTAATTCGATACCTTCGAACCTGCGTCATTTGGTTACCCACATTTCACATTAATTTTCATGTGTTTGCTGCTATTTATTAAATGGAATATTGACGCACACAAGGGGGTAGTGTTTAAAGTATTAATAAATGTTAAATGTACCTTTTAATCACTTAACTTTAAAAAGAAAGAAAAAAAAATATAGAATTACAGCTTCTTTCTAAAACAAGGCTGATTTTGATGATCTGTTATTGGAAAATTCTTAAACGTCATTACAGCCTCGGTAAATCAAATGAAGAGAAAATTTTAATAAGTATTTTAAACCTCAGCTGCAAGAGCGAGATCAAATTTTATAGACGAGGGGGGCCCAAAAAAAAGATTTTTAAGGTAAAAAATTAATTTGAAGTACATCAAAAAAAAAAAATATAAAATTACTAATTTAGAGGGATTTTTAAAATTTATTGGATTTTAAAAAAATTTTAAGGGATCACCAAAGCAGGGATAGTTCACCTACTCAGCTGAAGGCTTGTCCCAAATTCAGCTTCAGCTCCCTAAGAAGCACAAAGTTATGCTTATGAGGCACTTTAAAAGACTTTTTTGAAGTTTTAACCATTTGGTTCAAACTCATTCTCAACATGGCAAGTTCACGTTGACTATTTATTAAAAATGAACAGTAAATAATAGAATCAAAGGTTCGAAGTCAATGTCTAATTTGTTTTAATATTATATAATATCATTTTTTATAGTAATAAAAATTATAAATTAATAATTTAAATTATATTTTTACACCCTACTTGGGTTTTTTTTTTTTTAATGAATAAGAATGCATTAAACAAACTCAACTTTATAACAAAAAAGGGACCCTCCTTGGGACGCCAAAGGGAATAAGGATAATTAATTAAACACCTCACAATATAACCAGGATTAAGAAGCTACCAATTTTGGCAAGAAATCTCACTAAAACCAATTTAGGAATGGATAATTGAATACAATTTCTAGCTCGAACTTCATTATCATTTTTTTTTTCTTTTGGGGTGGGAGAGAGGGGGAGAGTCTACGAAGTTATTTAACACAGCAAGCAAATTTTTCATTTGTATCATAGACTACAAAATGTTACTAAAAAAAAAAAAAACCATAAACATGTTTCCATTCCATCAATAGAGTGTACTTCTATTAATTAAGATTAGTTTGTTAGCTTAAGAGAATACTTACTGGGATCAAGCTCAGTGCTAACAAGCTCGAGGAGGAGTGTTTTACCAAGCAAATCTTTTATATCATCCAACCCTCGTTCTATCCCAAGTTTTGACAAAAATCCACGAATCGTTGGTTTCACCGTTACAACGGCTTTAACAGTAACGGACTTCTGGGTAGCAGGACTCGCAACCGCTTTTATGTTGCTAGGAACGAAGCCAGTTCGAATGTTTTTGTGGTGTTTCTGGAATGACGATTTTGACCAGACTGGAAGCGAAGCACTGCCATTGCCATGGATGAATGGCTTGTGTAATAGGAAGAGGGTTTTCGAACTGTGAGATTCGTAAACTAGAGGCTTCAACATTTTCGTGGGGCTTGTGGTGGAAGCTAGATACCTGAATAATAAGCTAAAGAAGGATGTCTCAGATATTTTTGCTCTTGCATATATGTGGTGCCTAATTAAGCATCAATCTCTATATATAGAGAGAGACAGAGAAAGAGAGGACAGACCGTTATAATTGTTTTTTTGTTTTTTTTTTGTTAGTGAGCAATTATATATATATATAGAAAGGGAGGGAAAGAGTTTAATTTTTCTTGTTTTGCATGGTTAGTGAGAAATTATATAAAAAGAAGAAAACGATACAGCTGTAAAGGGATTACCAGACAATTAATATCCAAAGAAAAAATAAATATGTATATATATCCAAGATAGGAGGGAGACTAGAAGAGAGGCAATATCGATCATTTTTCAAAGACATCATCTGAAAGACCTCAAGTCCTCTAAAACAAATGATACTCATAAGAATAAAAAATAGTATCAGTGATCCGCAATCAATCGCTCTCTAGTACTTGGGTCTTGTGGGGGTTTTCTGATGCATGTAATATTTTAATTAATTTTGCTTTCTTGTTTGTAAGCTAGCACTTGTTTGTGTAGGCTCCCTCTGACTTTTAGTTGCCTGTATATAATTCGTTTTAATTTGTTCTCCCACCACACACTGCAAACGATTACCTCGATCATGTCCTAGCTAGGTTTGGCTTATTTGGTTGAATGTAAGTGAATTATTTAACGTGAAAATGAAGGGGCCGGGAAAGTGCCAAACATAGGAAAAGGATCCAAGTGTTGGCATTCAGCTTGATGGTGTTCTTATTCAGAACTACATTAGCTTGGTCCCCTTGCATTAGAACGTGAATAGAGTTCCAAAAGACCACGGCATTTATAAGGGCTTTTTTTTTTAAAAAAAAAAAAAAAAAAAAAAAAAAAAAAAAAAAAAAACTTTTTAAGAGCATTCATACTCAGCTTCAACAAATTTTAATTAAAGAAACATCTTTTTTTTTTAACTATTAATTTTTTTGTTTTTTTGACGAGGAATGGCCGTTCCAAGGCAGGCCACTTCGTGTATCTCCTATCACGTAAATTTCAGACCCATGAAAAATGTTTCTTTCACACGAATTGGATAAGACACTAACTTTTTCGCCTGGTGTGGATCCAAGGGAATTGTTTGTACATGAAGAAATTCGAACTTTAGACCTGATAGAAATACCACCAAAACCAAAGCTCTTACCATTTAAACCAACCTCTTAGGGTTTGCCATCAAAGCACCTACATCTCACTTTCTATTTTAGATCTCCACTTTTATTATTTTATTTAATTTTTTTTTCTTTACTCTTTCTTTATTAACTTTCACTATATATTCTTAAAAATGACAGAGAATCATGCATACTAATTTTTTTTTTAATATATATATTTATGCATTGTTGAGCTATATATGGTGCTAGCCAAAATTGACTAATTACCATCTTTTTTTTGGCTAAATTGGCTAAAAAAAGTATTAATTGTGGAGGTTGTTTGTATAAATTTAACCTATTTCATTATCAACAGGATTACGTTGTAGGTGAGCTTTCAAATCGAGTATCAGCTCTATACTTCTTTCATCAGCTGAGTCACTCTGAAAATCACAACTCCTGGCGAAATAATTGAGAGGTATACAGTACTAGTAACCAATAATTAAGAGAGTATAACTCCAACCAAATCATACAAAATCTCCCAAGACATGCAAGAACCATCTGTGAACCACACAGCTCCAGTTTCACCTGTCCCATTCTCAAACAACCTATGAAATTTTGTAGTTTTGTTGAAAGATTAATTTCTCCGAGTAAAGGACTTCATCACATGATGGACTACAACCGCGCGCATAAGTCAATTTCCGCCATAAAAAAAGTTCTGCACGACATTTAGAAGGACAGAGCTAGCTTGCCACTTTTGATTGGTTGATATATTGATATATTCATTCAGGAAATGGACACTTCCCATCATATCACATAATCTGTAGTTTTCACCATTTTTTTACTGGAATTCATGATATTCGCTCCCTCTTGCTATTACTGTACTAACTATATGGATTTGAAATGTTTGCGAAGAGTTTGAAATTCCTTATAGTGTTAGTAATATGTCTTGTATGTGGATTCATTAATTAGAAGAAAATGGGGGAATGAATTTTATGCAACAAAAATTTCGAAAAAAGTATTGTCACTTTTCTAATTTTCTTTTAGAAAAGCTTCACTTACCAGTTACCACTCATGATCTTTCATTATTTTTGTAATCATACCCTTAAAACTTTAAAAATTGTTAATTTAGAAATACCATCTTTCAGAAGTTTGTAATATCAACCCTCTTATCTAAATTAATGAGTAAAATTCTCAAAATACTCATAAGATCGATGTTTATAAAATTACAACAATACTTGGTTTAATATATAAAAATTGAAAACAAAAACAAAAAAGATGAGGGTATTTTGTGAATTTAACACTAAATTTAGACGAGATGGTTAACATTGCATACTTCTAAAAGATAGTATCCCTAAATTGACATTTTTTTTTTTTAAGTTTAAAGATATAATTATAAAAATGATGAAATAAGTGATTCTTCCTTTTCATGATCAATATGACCACGTCAATCACAAGTTAGCTGTCAGTTAATGGTTTTTATAAGTTTTCATTGTTTCTAAAATCTCTTGGGATCGGATTTTATTCTTGCAATTGAAAAGAAAAAGATCATATGGTTCATCCCATTGAAGTAATTAATAAGCAAAATCCATGTTCTTATTTGACCTATGATCATCTACGTTCTCGAAATACACATGCATTAATTTAAAGTACTCAAATGGAAATGCTATAGGGAACACCCTTTCCAGTCACTCCAGGCTTGGAGAATGGCTTCAAAAGCTCATATGGCACAACCCCAGCTCCGTTTCTGTTCTTCAACTTGTGGTTGGCATTTCTCTCATCAATAGTCCCTTCAAGCTCTATCAACCTCCCTTTAAACCGTTCAAAGGCCCCCTTAATGGTTGGCTCTTCCGCCCATGCAGGCTCTATTGCGTCCCCTATATACTCCTCGTCCGGTGAATGACTCGATAGGATGTCCAAAACAGCCATCACTCTTGTCGCTTGAATTTGTGAAGGGAAGCATTGTAAGAGTGCACCTTCCGGCTTTTGCAAGAAGTTTTTCCAAAATTCTTCGGAAGGGTCTTCGGTGGGCATGTTGGTTCTTGCAATGGCTGGTCGGTTTGGGAAATAACCTGCGTAAGTGTATTGTCCGAAGTTGACGGCTGCGTGGTGGCCAGATGTTACCCATACAATCGTTGTGATGATTTCGATTAGGTCTTTTGGGGTCTTGAGAACCGGCCACCATGGTTCGTCCTTTTTGTCAGCATGGCCTACGGTTCGGATTTCTGTCCACCATTGTTGTAGCTCCTGATCGGACTCTATCAGGCTTGGGTTCGAGTAATAGTGGTTGACATAGTCACTCACCCACTCTTTGATTGTATCCCAAAGGACGAGGCCGTCATTGGCAAATGGGTAATCCTCAATTGTGAGCTTTAGACCATGTGGAGCAGCTGGGGATTCCTCAACAGCCATTCCCCTAGCAAGAAGCAAAAATCAACGAGTACTTGGTGAATATATATGAATTTGTTTATTCATCAATTCTAGCTAATTTGTCCTCATTTAAGTACAAAAGAACACTTACATATAAACTAACAAAAACCTAACAATTAAACCTCCTAAGGTGGTGGTTCAATGGTCCAATGAAATTTTTAAAGTAATTAGATACACACCAAGGCATGAGCTCGAATCCCACAATAAAAAATTTTATGTCTAAATTATGTAAACTACATTAGTTCTCAGTGATGCTCTAGTGGAGCTGGGTTAGGATGTAGAACAACTAATGTTATTTATTTTTCATATGGGTATTGATTCGTTTACAAAAGGTTAAGTTATGAAATCACCTGTTAATCAAGTCAGCTGGTAATGCCTCCAAGTTGAACTGCCACTGCTGGTCATACGCAACGGAGCTAAACTCCATGGAGTATTTGCCAGGTGAGAATGAGGTCTCAATGATCCCTCCTGCATTAATAAGTGCTTCTCGAGCAAGAGCGTTAATCTCCATCGTGTACCGGAAATGAGGGTGTAGTAGTCTATAGATAGGGTGCACCACACTGAGTTGCCTATTTGTCGCAATTATATAAGGCTCTGTAGCACAATGAGTTCTTAGCCTGCAAAAGAGATCAACAAATGCTATGTATAGTACTCACACCTTGCACGTATAGTAATGACAAATCATCAGCGGCCACCCATGGGTTGACGCTAATGATATAACATCTGCGTGACAATTGGTTTTAGTTCTAGACTCTTTAGCGGGACATTTTGTCACTGCTAATAAGCAATTTTTTTTTGTAGTGAGATGAACAAATATATGGGTACGTAAACAAAATTATTTAGAAGTGGAATGGAGCATACCAATGGCTAACAAGTTGGTGATAACCAGAGTCATGGGCAAGAACATGAGTTTTTGCAATCCTCCATAGCCAGATACCTGTAGCATCCCAACAAGGCATGTGAACCTCTTTCCACTGTGGCTTCCCATCTATTGGTGGCCGAGTCAGCTCAATGGCCAGTGGCCTTAAGGTGCCTTCTGGGGTTAGGAAGAACACCGTCCGTGATCCATACAAAGTTGTCCCTTTAATCTCTCTTACTTTGCTCACTAATGGTAACAATAGGTCATGGTAATCTAGAATGAATAACTTCTTCTGATATACGGCCTGCATGTGTACGTACAAATGACAAAAAATTTTGTGAGACAGAAATGACTGTGTACGGTCATCATGCATGTTTACCATTTATAAATAAAAATGAGTGAATATTTAATCTTTTAATTCATATTTTAGCATTTCTTCTTGACAAGACAAGTGAATTGTTCATCACATAAAATAATTAACTAAAATTTGTGAATTGTGAAGTCTACTTTATTACTAAATTAAATCACCACTTATTCTAAAAATTTAAGTCAATAAAAATGTTAATAAATTTAATCATTCAATTATTATTCTAAGTATGTTACCTCCTTGACAGTCATTACACCTCCGATCTCTTTTTGAATCATTTCTGTAGTAATTGCTGATTCTGGTGGGCCGTAGATCTTTGGGTCGAGTTTACTCTTCAATGGCCATTCCTGCATAATTTTCATACAAATTTTTAGTATCGAGAAAGTGCATATAGGATTTTCCTGTTTAGGCCAAAGATTGAAGAATTCCTTTATATAAAAAAATAAAAACAAATAACGAAACACACATATATATCATACCGTGATCAGCTGTATGCTGCAGGGGTTGAGACCAGCAAGAGTCTGCCTAGCAAATTCGGCATCCCTAACCCATAAGAATTTGTCCCCTGCAAGTGCAAAAACAAGGATTTAGAGAGGAGGGAAAACAAGATGGTTAAGCGAAAATTGAATGCAATTAATATATGTGTTGTTTTCTCACTATCCATTGTCTCTGGGGTCTCAAACCGCAACACATTTTCTCCTGAATCAGAGAGAGCCTTGAGTAGCCTGGGCAGGAGAGTCCGGAGGAACTCTGTGTTTTGGTTTTTAAGGGGAGGCAAGTTAACCCCCTCGTTAAAAAGCGAATCAATTGCCGTGAAGTAGGGGAATCCGAGATCAGTGTCGATGATTGCCGTCTCTAACGACGGCACCACTGCATGCAACACCGAGTATACTGCATTGGCTGAGAACGTTAGCTGCTTTACTTCCGCGAAGCACTCATCCCGGGGAACATACACGGTACTGCTTCTTTTCTCCGACGACGGATCTATGCACAAAGTCAAAATGTTGAGTATTAAATTACTACTTACCTTAAAAATTTAAATAAAAATAAGTAAATTTAATAGTATGAGCCCAAACTTATTTTTAATAAGTAAGGCCGAGTACATGAAATATTTAATTGAAATAGAAGTAAATGACAGAGTCAAAAGTTCTAATTTATGACTTAACTCTGATACCATATTAAATCACAACTTACCCAAAATTTAAATCGATGGAATATTTAAATTTAATCATTTAATTAACAATTTAACATTGAGGCCTAAAATTACATAGTATATGATATTTTATATATTTTTATTTGGTCATTCTTCATTTTCCTGAACCCTAGGAAACTGGAAAACATGAGTATGTTTTGCAAAGGTTTAGGTTGGGATTGTCGGTTTGTTGAGTTTTGAATGGTAATAAGAAGTGATTTGATATGTATAAAATACAAAAAATGTTATAAATTTTTTTGTATAAAAAGTAGAAGTTTTTTTTAGTGATTTTTTATTTTGAATAGTAATTAAACAAGTATTTTATGTAATATAAAAAAAAAATCAAAAGTGATTAATAAATTATAAAAATTCATAATGTTTTGATGTGATTTATTTATTTATTTATTTTACAAAATCTCAACCCAACCCATGAACATGAGCTCCCCAACCCTATCATGTCAGATTTTTTTTTTTTTGTAAATTAATATTGTATTAGTAGGGTTGTAATACAGCGAGCATGTT
Organism: Betula pendula; assembly: GCA_900184695.1. Lineage (NCBI taxonomy): Eukaryota > Viridiplantae > Streptophyta > Magnoliopsida > Fagales > Betulaceae > Betula > Betula pendula. The sequence continues at coordinate 127,329 of FXXK01000524.1, read as the reverse complement.
TGTTAATCCTTTTTTCTCTTTGTTATTTCTTTCTAACTAAAAAGATTAAATTATTAATAAACAACTTTCTTCACAAAATTTTAACAAAAAAAATTTAAAAACTCATTTTATTTTATATCACACCACACACCAAAAAAAAAAAATCCTCATAAAAAAACGAGTTAGCAAATAGCATCTATAATTTTTACTATTTACAAATTGATGTGAGAATTTATCATCAGTAAAAATAATTAAACAAAAACAATCGGTTTATCAATTATAAATTATCACATAAATTTATAATAAATGACTCTGTACTAAAATTTATAATACTTAACATTTTCCATATTTTATTAAGCAAAACTAAACAAAATAAAAATAAAATAAAATAAAAGGACAACCACTAACCATGAAAAGGCGACAAAGTGACAAAAAGGACAAAACAAAATTCAACATCGTTCATCATAAATCAGCAAGTTGCGTATACGAATTAGCAAATCAGACCCAGTGACAGCAACCGAGCTAGTACGGCTTTATCTTCTTTTTTTTTCTTTTTTTTTTATCCATGCTTTATCTTAGAACCACACAATCGTGTGGACCTCTCAGAAAACAAATATCAGAGAGTAATTAGAAAAAAGCAAAAAAAAATCAACCATGTATTGTCTACTCAATATGATATTTAAACTTTCTCTTATCAATTGAGATTTTAACTTATAATCTCAGTTTCAATGTAATGTTAAATTATCGATTTGTCCAAAAAAATTAAGTTAATAAAAATAAAAATAAAAATATATAATTATTTAATTAATATTTCAACAAAATTTATAAAAAAATATAACGTATTATAGGCTTATTTAGATTTGCAATTTAAAAATAAAGATTTTAAGAGTGCAATTTGTTTTTAACGTTGCCTTCAATCTAAAAACAAAATTTTTTTTTATGTTTTCAAATTATAAGTTATTAAAAAATACACCCTCTAACGATGCGTTTTATATAATTTAATTTAAAATCACATTTTTTTTGTGTATGCAAAAATTGTAAAGTGAAACACACCTGTTTTAGTGCGCGGGCGTCCAGTCCGGCAACGTCTAGGATAGGGATGCTCTTTGCCGCCGAGTACAGGTCTTTTAAGATCTGCACTGCTATCAGGATTTCCAATATCGTTGTACACATCGTAATCGTAGACCCTCTCAAAGGTCTTGCGTTCTCCTTGCCCATTGCCTCGCAGAATAGCAAGCTCTTCTTCTCTTAGCCTCCTCAGCCCGCTTGGTGTCTGGGATGGCAAGTATGACTGCTCCAAAGAGACAATTATATTATTAAACTTCCATTACTGCTAATGACACATGCATGTGATTTTATTTTATTTTCCATAAAATGCTTGAAATAAAATAAAAATTATGGTGGATTATTCTACAAGTTGGTTAAGTTATATGGCTGAATTCAGCGTACAATTCTCAATTAATGCGGATACTTATTTTTTTGGAAGAAGGATGAGTGGTTGAGAGGACATATTCCATCTCGAAGGGGACCAATTTTGAAATTTTGATGCAAATCCAATAGAATCTTTACAAATTGGCTGCTGATCCATACATATATGTTGGTGGCCTGTCACTATGGAATCTAGGGCTAAGTCAAAGACGCTGTTTACATCATTACAACTTATAGCCCCCAAACTATTTTGGATTAATTTTGGGATCCGGATCCCCTCATATTCTTGAGAATATAAGAGCCTCATATTCTTAAATTCCAGCCGTTGATCAAATCTAATGGATGAAAT
>FXXK01000524.1:0-106153 GCA_900184695.1 Betula pendula | reverse complement strand
ATTACTCCATTATTGTTTTTAAGGGAGAGAGAGAGAGAGAGAGAGAGAGAGAAAAAGAGAGACAGCTAGCTATTGGTCCAATGCGTACAATCAGAGAAGATAAGATAAGATTTCCGCATGCATCCAAAGATATATTTTAGCTCTGTTGCTGATTGAATGAATGAATAAACTTAAAAAAAGAAAAAAGAAAAAAAAAAGATATATTTTAGTCATTTGAATAAAGAAACTTATACCCATGAACAGAAACAAAACAAATTAAGAGGTGGTCCTCTGTACGTAAAAGGTTTTAACTGGCCCCTTTGATTAAAATTTAAAAAAAAAAAAAAAGGTTTTGACTGGCCTGAGTAGCCTGGGTGGCCTGGGTGGCATGATTTCCACACAATTCAGGCTAAACTTGCCATATTCCTCAAAGTCTCCAATCTCTTGTACCTAAATCCCTTAATGATTCACATGCGTACTCTTTAAAACCGTCTAAAATTTCATTTTTCACATGCAATCTGCTTTATTATGGTGAAAATGTTTGGGTTACTATATAATCCTCTTACAAACTAATATACTAGCAAATGTAACACTGTTTCGTCAATCATAATTAAATTTAATTATTTAATGGTTGATATAGTAAATATTACTTGAACTTACAAACTAATGTGACATCATCACATCAATCACAGTCAAATTTAATTTTGTTAGTAGCTTATGTTGTAATGCCACATAAGTTGTCCAAGTTTATAAAAGACTCAGTCAAAGTTGTATATAGTACTTTGCTGCACTCTATTATCATTATTTCTTCTAATATTGTAGAAGGTATCTTGTTCGGAAGTGCGTTTTTTAAAAATGCCTTTATGAAACTATGTTTTCAAATTATAACAAAGGAATGCATTTTTAAAGTCCAGCTCACAATTTTATCAAACAACTTATTGCGTTTTTAAAAATCAAAATTTTCAAATCAAACATTTTGAAATGGTTATAATTTTTTAACTTGCACGTTTTAAAACTTATCTGAAAATATTCCTTTTATTTATTTATTTCAGCATGCGAGACACGCACGTCACATGCACATTGGGTTCAGCCCTGATAATATAGGGGACGTTTGGCAAGAGAGGAGATTATACTGTAGCTGGGTTTTGATTTTTTCAAAAAAAAAAAATTCACACTTTTTATATCACATCAATCAGTTTTTAATAATTTTTTTTTAACTTTTTATATTACATCAAACACTTTTTTTTATCATTCAAATAAAATACTCACTAAAAAACAAAAATTTCACTTTTTCATACAAAAAATTTACAACATTCATTTTACTTTATATCACATCAAAAGTCAACAATTCTCTAACCCCAATCCAAATCATTTGTCAAACACCCCGTAGTTTAGGGCAACGTATTGGAAGTTAGCAATATTAAGAAGAAGCATTAGCCGCTTACGTATAGTGGCTATAGGCAATGATCCCCTAATGGACCATTTCCCGCAAGAAGACGACTACAAATTTGAACTAGTATTCCTGCTGCCATTGCATTCCCATTCATGCACCATTTCCTAAAAGGTCCCCAGGTGGGGATCGACCTTTCGCTCATAGAAAAAGGATTAGGATTAGGATTAGGATTAGGATTAGGATTAGGAGAGAATCCTATTAAAGTACACAACATCTTTACTTTGTGTACACGACAATTGGCTCTGTCTGTCTAGTCATTGTTTAGCTATTCATCGCAGTGCTTTCCTTCTCTACCTTTGAGCCGTTAATTTACTGATTTTCTATCTCCTTCCTTCTAATAAGAGCATCTCCAGGCAAGATTCTGAGAGATAAGCGGAGGATGAACGGTCGTAATTTTTAAAATTATCATTGAATAAAAATTTAATAATAATGGTATTCTAATTCAATGAAGATTTTAAGTGCTTGTTTGGGCAATTCATTTTTTTTTAGTTAACTCAATTCTTTTCATTTTTCACAAAAGCCAACAAGTGTTCAACAACCAAATTTTTTCAACTCAAACTCAAATTTATTCAACCAACCTCAAAAAATAATATAAAGATTATACTTATTTTGGAAAAAAAAACTAAAAAAAGGAAAAAAAAATTTGAGGGGTGGCCGAGCCACCATGGGTGGTCCGCGCAACCCCAGGGTGTGGGCTCGGCCACCACCAGCTTTTCCTTTTCTTTTTTTTTTTAAAAAAATATTTTGAATATTAAAATATAATATTTTATTTATTTTTTATTATTTTTTCAAATATATCACCTATTCAAATATTTTTTCTAAACCTTATAAACATAATTCCAAAACCGTTTTTTTTTCTCGATATCTGTGAAGTCAACATAGAATCAAATAAAATCAAATTAAATTTGACATCCAAACGAGCCCCTGAGGGTGTAAATATGTAGCCTTACTCTTTGTAGTTTTTGCCTCTATACATATACACAGATCATTATATTGAGGCTAGGGATTATGTATAAAATCTCAAGTATATAATTTTTTTAAAGGACTAATTGTTAAATCACTATTTATCTCAAAAGCTTAAGTTGATAAAAAATTGTTAATTTAATCATTTAATTAATATTATAACACTCTCTCTCATGTGTGGGCTTAAATTTCTCTTTAATAAGTGAGATTCAATACATAAAATGGTTAATTAAAAATAAAGATAAATAACAAAAACAAAATTTGAACTGAAAACCGTTACTTTGATACCATGAAAAGAGATTAAATGCCAAAAGGAGATTCTTTTCTTGCACAGTATTTTCGTAGATACAAGCTATATGCCAATATATATCCATGTTCCGTGATGACATGCCTCAACCTGCAAATTGGGCCTTGACAGGCCTCAACCTGACAATAAACATAAGAATGACTATTCTTCAGCTTGAGATCATTTGTTGGGCGGCCATAGGTGATAGGCCCTAGCCCACTCAGTTGCAGAACCCACATATATATAATAGGTAAGGATTTTCTGAAACTTACTCATCCTCGTAATCTAATTTTTAAGTCTAAACCCGATCAATAAATAAAGGATAACTTGTAAATATGATTGTTACCTAGCTATCTAATTTAGTAAAAGAAATATATTTAAAAAAAATCCAAATTTAAAATTACAATAAATACCCCTAAAACTTAACTATGTCAACCACTATATTAAAGATTTGATCCAAACAAGTGTCTTCGAAATCTATTGTATTGATTGTAAACCTCTTGTCTTGAAATCTAAATCCCAAGTCACGTTATAATTTTGATATTTGATTTTTTTTAGAAAAAAAAAAAAGGAAAAAAAGAGTTATCTGTACACAATAGTATCAAAGTACCAAAAACTAATCCTTGAGGTATCAAAGTATCTTAAAGATTCATGTAGTAAGCTATCTATACAAAATAGTCTTCGCAGTAAGCTGTTTGACAAAAACTATTAGACGCACATACTTGGATCCATATCATAACAAATCATTAATGACATGTGGTGTAGTTGATGACTCAATATATTATAAAATAACTTATATATATACCTTCAAATTAAAAAATAAAATGAAAATAAAAAGAGGGGCGACCTCCCCTCACAAGGGCACTCAATAGATACGAACAAAATGTTAGTTACAACACACCACCTAAAGGAAATTCACCAAGGGAATACTGAGTTATAGTGATTACCACTGAAGGACAATTTTCCGAAAAAAAAAAAAAAAAAAAAAAGAGACAAAACTGATTCCTACGGACCAGGCTGCAACAGCTGGGCTAAAATAAATAAAAAAAAAAAAAAAATTATTATTTTTAATCATGGACTTACCAAGTTACTTATTCCATGCCCAGACTAATCACTGGTGACTGCTCTTTATCATTAGCATCACAGATATACTGGACACATTACAGAAGGAAAGGTATTTCTTCAAAAAGTAAAAAAGAAGCCGACCAGTCTAAGTGTATACTTTTATCTTGTCAAGCTCGAATGGAAAAAGAATATAGAGCATGCCTTTATATAAGTTTAGAGTGTTCTCTGTACGTGTAAAATTAAATTTACAAAATACCCCTAAACCTTGAAGGAAGGAAAGAAAATAATAATAATAATAATAATAATCTTGACATTTGGAGACAAAGTAGTAAAGTAAAAGAGATAAAATAATCCTTAAAAAATGAGTTGCCTTGGTAAACACCCGTGTCAACCAACCCATGTAAAGTACTTCAAATTGAAATGCTATAGGGAACTCCCTTTCCTGTCACTCCAGGTGGCGAGAATGGCTTCAGGAGCTCATATGGCACAATCCCAGCTCCACTTCTGTTCATCAAATTCTTGTTGGCATTTCTCTCGTCAATAATCCCTTCAAGCTTCATCAACCTCCCCTTAAACCGTTCAAAGGCCCCCTTTATATGCGGGTTTTCAACCCATGCTGACTCTACTGTGTCCCCTACGTACTCCTCGTCTGGAGAATGATTTGATAGGATGTCCATAACAGCCATCATTCTTGTTGCTTGAATTTGTGTAGGAAAGCATTCTAAGAGTGCACCTTCCGGCTTTCTCAAGAAATTTTCCCAAGATTCTTCGGAAGGGTCTTCAGTGGGCATATTTGTTCTAGCAATCGTAGGCCGGTTAGGGAAATAACCTGTGAAGGAATATTGTCCAAAGTTGACGGCTGCATGGTGACCAGATGTCACCCATGCAATCGTTGTGATGATTTCGATCAGGTCTTTCGGGGTTTTGAGAACCGGCCACCATGGTTTGTCCTTTTTGTCACCATGGCCTACTGTTCGGATTTCTGTCCACCATTGCTGTAGCTCCTGATCAGACTCTATCAGGCTTGGGTTCGGATAATAGTGGTTGACATAGTCACTCACCCACTCTTTGATTGTGTCCCAAAGGACGAGGCCGTCATTGGCAAATGGGTAATCCTCAATTGTGAGCTTTAGGCCATGTGGAGCAGTTGGATCCTCAACAGCCATTCCCCTAGCAAGTAGCAAAAGCAACAAGTGAACATGATGACATGAGGTATCAGCACTTCTATGGGGATGCCAAAAGTAGAAATATGGATAACAATTTTTAACATGACTTGCGAACTTAACACGAAGTTAAAGGGTTATAGTTGAGGAGTTTGACTCGTTTAATTGAATGAGTCGAGTTAAGATTGATCTATATAGTCTTATATACATACTTCGACATGACGTAAACTTGACACGAACTCAATATAAAATTATAAGATTAGAGCCGAAGGGTTTGACCTATATAGTCTTATATTCATGCCTCGACACGATTCGAACTTGACATACGAATATGAATTGTTACTCCTAGCTAGAAATGCGTGCAATTCGGACAGTCAATTATAAGAGACCGACAACAGCATAAGAATATTGTATTACTTGTTTATAAGAGGTTAGTTAAAATTAAGAAATTTGACCTATATAGTCTTATACTTATACTACAACACAATTCAAACACGAATTGCCACCCTTAGCCAGAAGTGCGTGCAATTCGGACTGCCAATAGCATAAGAATATTGTATTACTTGTTTATAAGAGGTTAGTTATGAAATCAGTACCTGTTAATTAAGTCAGCTGGTAATGCCTGCAGGTTGAACTGCCACTGCTGGTCATAGGCGACGGAGCTAAGCTCCATGGAGTATTCACCAGGTGAGAATGAGGACTCAATGATCCCTCCTCCGTTTATAAGTATTTGTCGGGCGAGAGCATTAATGTCCATAGTGTACCGGAAATGGGGGCGCAATAGTCGATAGATTGGGTGCATGATACTGAGTTGCCTATTTGTCGCAATTACATAAGGTTCTACAGCAGCATGAGTTCTTAGCCTGCAAAGCATGCAGATGAAAACTTTCCATGTTAATAGATTATTTCTAAAGGTCCACTAAAACATATTGTAAATATATAGAAGATCCTATTCATATATATATGGAACAATGTGAGTGTAACGACTTAGCAAAAGGTTTAGCTGGTAACATTGACACTATCATTTTAAAAAGATTAATCAAGTTACAATTGAAGCTCTTTGAAATTACTTATAAAGTTTAATATCAACTAATAATGAATCAATTAATGTGAGACTTACTACACATAAAAACCCTTTATAATCCACTCACTTTATGCATGTGGACTAATCATTTTTTCAATGTGGGATTGAAATGTTACAATCTTTCCTTCTAATTAAATCTCTAGCGTCCTTATTAGAGTCATGTCATGGAGTCTTCTAGTACCACATGCATATATGATATTATTATGTTGCTAGCTTGATAATATACTACACAAAAAAAGAAAAAAGAAAAAAGGGCGCTCTAACCACGCTTTTTTAACATCGTTTTAAGCCTTTAAAGCGATGTTAAAATGTTTACATCGCTTTTTTAACATCCCTTTCAAAGGGATGTAAGAGTTGGGGTTATAAAAAATTTTATACTACGCTTTTGTAAAAAACGATGTAAAACTTTTACATCGCTTTTGAGAAAGAGATGTTAAAAAATTTTAACATCGCTTTTGATCTTTTTAACAAACTTAGAGAAATTACACTTTAATCACTTTTGCACTATTTATCATTTCAAAATTAAGGGTTAGTTAAATTACAATTAAAATTCTCTAAAATAATTTATAAAGCACAGCCTCATCTAGTAGGAAACCAATATATATGAGACCTAGCACATATAAACTTCTTTATACTCCATTCACTCTATATAGACTAATCGTCTTCTCAATATATATGTGATTGAGATGTTATCGTGAGAGTCATAGGCATGGTAAACAAAATTTTGAAGCGGATCGAAGGTATACCAGTGATTAACAAGTTGGTGAATTCCGGAATCATGGGCAAGAACATGAGCTTTCGCAAGCCTCCACAGCCAAACACCTGTAGAATTCCAACAAGGCATGAAGATTTGTTTCCACTGCGGTTTCCCATCCATTGGTGGCCGAGTCAGCTCAATGGCCAACGGCCTTAACGTGCCATCTGGGGTTAGGAAGAACAGCGTTCGTGATCCATACAGAGTTGTCCCTTTAATTTCTCTTACTTTGCTCACATATGGCAAAAATAGATCATGGTAATCTAGTATGAACAACTTCTTTTGATTTATGACCTGCATGCATGTGTACAAATTACAACAAATTTATGTACATGTGAGAGAGAAATGATTATGCAGGGTCATAAGATATACTATTTATAATTAAGTTACATGATATTGTACGTTACCTCCTCGACGGTCATCAAGCCTTTGATCTCTCGTTCAATCATTTCTGTAGAGATTGCTGATTCTGGCGGGCCATAGATCTTTGGGTCGAGTTTACTCTTCAATGGCCATTCCTACATGATTTTCATACAAATATTTAGTATAGAGAAAACCCATATTACTTTATACAACCTGACCGCCCGCGGTACATAATCGAGGAAAGAAAGCTTTCTTACAACTTTCATATAAGGTCATATCTGAGATTGCGTTGAGAAATAAAATTTTTAAAATTTTTTAAAAAATAAAAATAGAAATAAAAAATTTAGCAAAAGTTTTATTTTTAAGCTTTTCTCAAAAGTGCATTTCGACAAATTTTAGGAAAAAAAAAAGTTAAAAATGTATTTTTTGAGTTTTTTTTACCAAACATGTCAACTTTTTGTTAGGCACATATTTAATTTTAGGTACTAAAAGCATTTTTTAAGCTCTCGAACGTAATCTAAAAAATGCTCTTAAATTGATGTTACAATATTAAGAGTATATAATAAGTTAATCACTAATTAATTAAATTAACAATTCATTTTTTTTCTTAACTATTACATTAATTTGTAGTAAAAGCTGTAATACTCCTAATAGCAATACTCTTGGTGAAATAATTAAAAATGTATGGTTGACTAGTCAACTACTAACTAATTAAATTGATAAATCAAATTTTTTGTTTAATTATTTTATCAATAATGAAATGTCAGTCAATTTGTTTAATTGTTTTTAGTAAAATAGTATTAATTACTTTTAGCACCACTCATCTACAGGAGTAGAGCTATCTTGCGGCTTAGGGGGCTTTGGCTTCCCCAAACCACAAGGTGGCTCTAAAAAAAAAAAATTGCGTAAAAATACAATTTTATTTTTATATAAAATAGACTTTTAAAAATTAATTTTTTTTCTCTAATTTTTATTTTTTTATTTTTNCGCGTCAGCTCAATGGCCAACGGCCTTAAGGTGCCATCTGGGGTTAGGAAGAACAGCGTCCGCGATCCATAGAGAGTTGTCCCTTTAATCTCTCTTACTTTCCTTACATATGGCAAAAATAGATCATGGTAATCTAGTATGAACAACTTCTTTTGATTTATGGCCTGCATGCATGTGTACAAATTACAACAAATTTATGTACATGTGAGAGAGATGATTATGCAGGGTCATAAGATGTACTATTTATAATTTTTTCTAATTTATAATTAAGTTACATGATATTAATGTTACCTCCTCAACGGTCATCAAGCCTTTGATCTCTCGTTCAATCATTTCTGTAGAGATTGCTGATTCTGGCGGGCCATAGATCTTTGGGTCGAGTTTACTCTTCAGTGGCCATTCCTGCATGATTTTCATACAAATATTTAGTAGAGGGAAACGGGAAACCCCATATTACTTTGTGCAAACTGACCGCAGTCCATAATTGATGAAAAGAAAGCTTTTCCTACAATATTTTTCATATAAATTGATGTTTGAGATTTCGTTAAGAAATGCTACTTTTAAAATTAAAAAGAGTTTTTTAGCAAAAGTTTTATTTTTAAGTTTTTTTTAAAAGTTAACTTTGGCCATTTTTAGAGTAAAAAAGTCAAAAATAATACTTTTAGAGTTTTTTTTTTTTACCAAACATGTCAACTTTTTGTTAAGCACATCTTTTTAGGTACTAATTAAAAGTACTTGTTAAGCTCTCTAACGTATTTCCAAACTTGCTCTAAATTGATGTCCCAATTAAGAGTAAATAATTATAAGTTAGTCATTTATTAATTTAATTTAATTTTTTTTCTTAATTATTTCACTAATTGTAGACTATTACATCAATTTGTGAAAAAAAAAATTGTACTAAATACTATAATACTGGACTATTACACCAATTCGTAAAAAAAAAAAATTGTAGTAAATGTTGTACGTAGTACCCATAGTAGCAGTACTAGCTTGGTGAAATAATTAAAGGGTGCATATATGATTGACAAGTCAACTATTAGCTAATTAAATTGATAAGTCAAATTTTTTGCTTATTTCATTTATCAATAATGGAATGTGAATCACATTAGTTTATAAAAAAATTTGTAGTAAAATTATAGTACTTCTAGCAGCCCCGTGTCTAAAAATCATTACCGTGACCAACTGTATGCTGTAGGGGTTGACACCAGCAAGAGTTTGCCTAGCAAATTCTTCATCCCTAAACCAAAAGAATTTGTCTCCTGCATTTGCAAAAAACTAGCATTTAGAGTCTTAGAGAGAAGAGGCATAAAGAGATCATGATTAAGCGTAAAGTTCAATTAATTAATGGCTGTGTTGTTTTCTCACTATCCATTGTGTCTGTGGTCTCAAACCGCAACACATCTTCTCCTGTATTAGCGACAGCCTTGACTAGCCTCGGCAAGAGGGTGGTGAGGAAGCCTTTGTTTTTGTTTTCAAGGGGAGGCAGGTTAACCCCCTCGTTGAAAAGCGAATCTATGGCCTTGAAGTTGGGGAATCCAAACTCTGAGTCAAAGATTGCCGTCTGTAAGGACGGTACCACTGCATGCAACACTGAGTATATTGTCTTCGCTGAGAACGTTAGCCTCTTTTCTTCCGAGAAGCTTTCATCCCGAGGAACATAGGCGGTTCCACCGCTTCTTTTCTCCGACAATGGATCTGTGCATGGTGTACAAATCAATTAATGTTCGTTAATCAAAAAAGCATCAAAGCTAGGTGCTGATTAGTAAGTGTTTCCGAGAACCGTATTCTTGTTTGGAATTTTTTTCTTTTTTCTTTTTTTATAATTGCAATGATAAAAAAAATTTTTGTTGAGCGGAAGTAAATTGGGAAACGTACAGGTACATTTCAAAACAGGATGGACCAAGGGCCACAGTACAACCCTATCATATGTTATACCTGTTTTTGGGCTTATCCAAAAGTGAAAGCTCCACAAAAAGAAAAAAAGTATATATATATAACCACTAATATCTTTGTCAATCGCTTCATTTGGGAAGCTAGTGAGACAAGGCGACAACGTCCCAAAGAGTAAAAAACAAATTCAACACGTACCCATAAAGGGGATAAACTAAGATGATAGGGTTGTACGTACAAATTCAACGTGGCATATGTATGAGGCCAGAGAATGCTTTCATCGGAAAGGAAAGTAAAGAAGATGAATTAATTATTTAATTAATATTTTAATAAGAGAAACACAAATGAATCATCCATCTCTATATATTATTGATTAAAAAAATATGTGCAAATTCATAATATATAGTTTGGTACCTGTGTCACAGCGCGGGCGTCCAGTCCTGCAACGTCTAGGATACGCGTGGTCTTTGCCTCCGAGTACCGGTCTTTTAAGATCTGCACTATTGTCAGGATCTCCAAGATCGTTATACACATCGTAATCGTACACCCTATCAAAGCTCTTGCGTTCGCCTTGCCCATTGCCTCGCAAAATCACAAGCTCTTCTTCTCTTAGTCTCCTCAGCCCACTTGGTGTGTGGGGTGGCAGATATGACTGCTCAACACCGAACAGACGTAAGTGTCACAATCCAGAAAGGAAGAAAATCGATATGAAAGTCTTAGAAGAGACAAAATTAAATAAATTTCCAAGATTGTTGTCATGCATGCATGTGATTTTATTTTGTTTCCCGTCACAGGCTTAACTCATTATAATGGTCACAGTCAACATAGAACTATGATTGATATATATGAATAATACTTGACTGTACTTCACAAATTTTTTTTCTTTTAAGCTTTAGATTATTTGAAGGCTTTCTGTAATAAGTTAAATTGTTAAAAATCATCATATATAGACATAATAGTTTTCTAGACTTTATAATTGCACTCAGATCTGATCATGAGTTAGGTCTCAAATTAAATACACTAAAAAGCAAAAGTTGTGACAATTGAAACTCAATAATATCCTCACATCACTGATAGCAATTCACTGTTGGATTCATCCCACTCCATGTCATGCGCAAGCATGTGTACCGATATGTATATACTTTACATATGCATGCATGCATATATATTTGTTTAATATATATATGTGTGTGTATATTATTTATATATGAATGTGCTTGAAGGAGGCTGACCTTGCTTGCGAAGAAGACCCTCTTCTGGGGATTGTCAAACTTTGAATGAACCCATGAATTACAGTTTATATGAATGGAGCCATTAGGGAAGCCACTGAGGATAATATCCTTGAGGAACATCTCCTTTTGATGTTCATTCTCCACTAAAACGGCCCCAACCTCCCCGAAATCTGCTGGAACTTCAAAACTTGACTCGTATTTCACTTCCTCCTCCTCTTTACTCGTCCTGTGTGCGTACCCTTTAATTGTCTCCTTCTCTAATCCCGTCCCTTCAAAATATATACACAATTATATTAATAGTTAAATTTGTTGCGCTATATATATATATATACTTAATTTGATCTTGAAGCAATACTTACTAGGATCAAGGTCGGTGCTAACAAGCTCCAGGTGGAGTGTTTTACCAAGTAAGTCTTTTATATCATCGAGCCCTCGGTCTATCCCAAAGTTTGAGAGGAAGCCACCAACGGTAAGTTTGACGGTTACAATGGCTTTAACAGAAGTGGCCTTCTCATCATCAACAGTAGTGCTTGCCACAGCTTTTATGTTGCTGGGGATGAAGCCGACTCGAACACTTTTCTTCCTTTTGTGGAATATTGGAAGTGAATTAGCAATATTGCCATTGCCATGGACGAAGGGCTTGTGCAATAGGAAGGGGGTTTGGGTGGAGTAGTAGTGCGACAGTTGAGTTATCTTTGGTTTCAGCAACATGTTTTTTGGTGAAATTTTTGGGAGATATAATTTGAGTTGTGGTTAGAGCAAGTCACTTAGATCGCAGCGCGCTTATTAGGGTTTATATAATAGTTTTGCTGGTTAATTAATTAGCACGTTCGTATCTATATTGAATAGGACGTGGATAAATATGAGCTTGACATTCGTACGCGCTCTTGCTAAGTCCTTTGCACGTTACCTCCCAAAAAAAAATAAAAGAATTTAATAAATAAAAAGTCGTTTGCACGTGATGAAAAGCAATGGAAAATGAAGCTAAAATTGTCCAACCAAATTTTATCCTCATTGAGTTAGAAGGATATATTAATAATATTATCTGGATTGGTTCAATAGAATATGGAGATAAATATAAACTAATAATGAAAATGAGGTTATTTGTTTTTTTAGTTTTTGTATATATATTTTTATGGTCCCCTCTAGTTTTAAAGGGTTTGCTTGAAACAACGTCCAATAATGCCATTAATCCAACTCCTAGATCTCTATCTCTCTCTCACACGTATATATATATATATACACGTCTAAATTTTACTTCTTGATCAACCCCATGCACTATTGCTTCTCAAGATGGCAATTTTCTTTTTCCTTCTAATATATAATTAGAAAGAAAAAAAAAGGGTAGGGTGCAAATGTATGAATTAAGAAAGAGAAAACGTGATAGTATCGACTTCAAGTTAGTACGTGGTGAGCGTAGAGCGATTCATTCCTCATCTCATTGTCTTATAGTTTGATGACCATTTGCTAATACGTGTACGGTAGTTCAATTATTCAGTCCAAAAGGAAAATCACATGTGAGTCAATTATTAATGTTCCCACGATAACGTCAAAAGTTGTATAACATGCCGGTGAATTTTTCAAATAATTAAGCTTGAAAGTTATTACAAAAAATAAAAATAAAAAATAGAAAAAAGTTTGAAAGTAGATAATTTCAGCATGTATAGCGCAACTCTCATGATTTAAGAAGGATAATCCTATTTAGTAAATTATTATATAATTTGATAATATAATAATACAAATTAATATTTTGATCTACTTCTTATAAAAAAATAATGATTAATTTTTACAATTACATTATTCTAAGTATATGACAATTTACTAAATTGCATTACTCATTATTTAGTGTCAATTTAATTTAGTGATTTCAAAACAGGTGATTTGTAAAAATAGTGATTTTGATTAAAACACAATTAAATGTTTAGTAACATTGCGGTTTAATATTTAAAATCGTGTGTTTTTTTAAATTAAAACGCACGTACCCTTTTAATTGTTGTGTGAAAACATGAATTTTTTTACGCTTTCAAACTGTTATATTTTTAAAACACACTAACAAACGGGACACTTTTTACAATTTTGTTTAAAGATGCCTAAATAATTAACAAACAAAATTGTGTGGCCAAATTAACTCCCAACGACTTTTCAAGTTCAAAAGATCAGGTAAAATAACTAAGAAAGAAGCTTCAAAAGATACCACATACTCATCTTATGGGGGCAAAATAAAAAAATAAAAAAATAATAAAAAAAAGAGTAAAAAGGAAAACTATGATAGTCAAGAAAAGATATAGGAGATAACATTAAGTCAAAAAATAACAATAACACACATCCTAATTAATTAAGGCCAATAGTCAATATATTGCTTCTAAAGGCATTAATAATCTATCTTCTTCATCACTGCCGTCACTGTCATATTCCCCACCCAACCGAGCTAACAAGTACCAACAATTAACCCTATCAAAAACCTATACATCATATATATATTGTTGGTGGCTGATTGGCACCTCATGAATATTATGTTTGCGGCTAAGGAGTTAGGATGAGAGTTTATTCCGTCCGTGGCTTTAATTCTTTCCTATCTGCTTTTATTCTCTATCGATTTTTCGCTTATCTATATTGAAAGCAGTGGCAAATAGAAGCAGACATACCACATCACGTCAATCCGACTCAATAAAATAATTTTTGTGCTCAACAAGATGGCTAAATTTTTTTTGAACACGGTAACTCAATAAATCTTTAACTATATAAATAAAAAAAAAAAACAAATTTGTTTTCTCTTTTCTTTAGAAATAGGAAAAGTAAATAAAACAAAGATTTTAAATTAAAAAGTGAAAGTGGACAAATTACATATATGCCGAGTCAAATGTATACGTTTTTAAAAAATTAGTGGTTAAAATAAAAAAAATTAATCCTCTAACTAATATTTGCTAAGCCAAATGTGAATCTTAAGCAATTGTAAAAGGGGGACATTTTGGCTAAACATTCATTCATTTTTTTTATTCAAAAAGTCAGCTTTATTTTTACATATTATCAAACAACTTTTTTAACTTTTTCTTTCATAAAAGAATTCAAAAATTTATTATATTTTACCAGATCAATCAATTTCTTTCTTGTGTTTTTTCTTTCTCCCTCTCAAAATTCTTGATCAAACTTGCCCTTTCATTTTTTGGCACACTCTCCGAAAGCGACGACACAAGGTGATGAATAAGTACAAGCAACAACAAATTCTACTGAAGCATAAGACACCGGCCATGAATGGTACCACAGCGTGGAAGTATGTTTCCGTTTGCAACTTTTATCATTTCAAAAAGCCAAAATTATTTTGGAATCTTGTTTAATTAAGGGCTTCATCACACGGATCGGTGGACCACGTTCATTGGTGTGGATCTAGGTCTGCTGCACCACGTACGAATGGGACAAACTAGCTTCACAGTTTCGCTGCCTGGGATGCCTTCATGTCTTTATCAAACCACGCTGCCCATGCGCGGACGGCAGAAGTTTGAACCCCTAGTGTTTGAAGTTTTACCCAAACCAAAATCTTCCAAACACGTGTTATTATTGTCACAATAGTAATTTTATAAAGGAAAAAAAAATCACATTTAACCCCTAAGTTTTCATTTGATTTGGATTTAGGTATTAGATTTTCAATTTAAAAAATAAGATTATTAAGTTCTGCCCAAATTTAAAAGATGTCATTCTGGTATTTTACTGTCGAAGTCTAAGTTTGTCATATGTTACATACGTTTCGTTTAACACGTCATCCCATTATGACTCGCTTCACCGCTTCACAAGCACACCGCATAAAGACGAAGAATAACGGACGGCACTAAAGATGAAGAAAAAGTCTCTTATTTTTCAAATTTAATTTAAACAAAAAAAAAAATCGTTATCATGGATTTTTTTTTCTTTAAAAAAAAATATATGAATGACTTGTATCTACTAAGATAACATTGCATTGGAATACTTACATGAACGTTGACATATTAAATGAGACATATGTAGCATATGACAATCTATTAACTTTGAGGTAAAATAATAAAAAGACCTATTTTAAACTTAGGCAAAACTTACCTTATCCTTGAAATTTGAAACTGAAAGATTAAATTCAAATAAGATGAAAACCTATGGATTAAATATGATTTTTCTCCTTTCATAAACTACGTCTTTATCTTCAATTATAAAAATTAAAGGTAAATTGAGCTTATCATATTAATATTGTGAGATAAAAAATATAATTTATAACATTTTTCTTATTAGAATATTAACAAAAATATTCTCTATACTACGGCTACCTACGGTTTACACATACTTAATTAGAGGTTGCCATAGTTTTCTTCTACAATAATCTATAAAAGAGTAGTTTTAGGGGGCAACAATATAATTTTGTTTATTCTTGTTATAGCTTATGTTTCTTATATATATATATATAGATGGTTTTTGTTAATAATGGGTGGTGGAAACATCCATTAATGGAAGTGTTGGGCTTAAGTTCTTTTTTTTTTTTTTTTCTAATACAAATGGGAAAAAAGGGCTACAAGGGAGTTGGGCTTAAGTTCTTTAAGGGCGTCTTCCATAACTAATTCAAAGATAAAGGTTTGGACTCGAATTGGTCAAGCCGAGAGAGTTACAAAAGAAAATAGAATTTCACTGTTAATGTGTACGTTGTAACCTAAAAGAGTCCCCTATGTCGTTTTTCTCTCGCTTTATTTTTTTTTTCTAATCTTTTCTCTCGCTTTATTGATTAGGAAGAATAATCCCGTAACTCTTGCCTTGCTTGTTGCCATGATCTATATGCCAAATCATATTTCAATTTTCTATATAATTATAGTTAGGAAAAAGTTTACATATATAGCTCCCTCAAACTACCATATAATTTACAAAGATTTTTGTTAAAAAAAAATAGTTTTTAGAAAAGTAAATTATTTTTTTTTTGTTTCAAATTCGTAAGGGCTAAAAAAAACTAAAACCCTATATTTTTAAAAAAAAAAAATTAATTAATTATTTTTTTAAAAAAAAAAAAAAAAAATACAACCACCCAATTAGCAAATTCTTTTTTTTTTTAAAAAAAAAAATATATAAAGATTTGGGATTGAAAATTTTATTTTTCAAAAAATAAAATAAAATATAATTATTATTATCAGAATTTATAAAGGCATTTTTGTCTTATTGAAAACTATGTACGGTCATTTTTGTCTTTTTGCTGGCCTTAAGGGAACATTGACAATTGTTTGGTAGTTTGAAAGATATTGTTACAATTGAAAGTTTTGGGGAATATTATTAATTGTGTGATAGTTTAAAGAGAGTATATGGACTTTTCTCTTATAGTTAAGAGTAATGTTAGAAACTACATTGTTATTTAACAACTATCTCACAATATGTTAACGTAAAAATTCCAACTAACCCTTTTCATCAATCATAGTTGGAAAAAAAAAAAAAATCTAAAGGTTGGTTAGACGCAAAACTAGGGCTATAAATGCGGTTGGATATTAATTGCAACCATCCACTATTTGCATTTGGGGATGCAGTTAGCAAAAAACTAATATTCACGTTACCTTTATATATAATAATAATAATAATAATAATAATAAATTCACTAAAACGACGTCGATTTGAATTTGGTAAGGGTCGGTTGTTTAAGTTATGTTTAGGTTTTTTCTTCTCTCATCTCATACTTCACATACATTCCCTCACTCGGCGCCACAGTCTCATTGTCACTGAGCCCAAGCAAGTATCTTCTTTCTCATTGAGCGACTATAGTCTTCCCATCGACCATCTCCGACCATCTCCGCGACGGTCTCTGCATTCCCATCGGCCATCTCTCACTAAGCCACTTTCGTAATACTCCGCCTCAGACCAAAGTCACCCAACCAAAAAGTTCTCATCTTTCCATGTCAGTTTGTACATACTATGTATTATGGGTTGTTTGTGAATTTCGGTGAGAGTAGATTTTGTTGTGGGTTGGATGAATTAATAGTGTGCGTCATGAAATTTTGAGTAACATGTAAAATTTTGGTATATAGACTTGTTACCTTTTATTATGGAAAATTCTCTTTATTATATATATATATATATTTTGGATCACAACAGAGAACAGAAAAAAGGGTCAAAGTGGGTTTTTCTCTTTATTTTTTATTAAAAGTGAATAATCTTTATGGGTTCTTGTGCATGCTATGTCGATAAATTAGTTTGAAATTTTAAAGTTTTTTAAGGGTCGGTCTTTCTCTTTATTTTTTATTAGTAGTGAATAATCTTTATGAGTTCTTGTGCATGCTATGGCAATAAATTAGTTTGAAATTTTAGAGTTTTTTTTCACCCAAGATTTCAACAATTTGTATAAATTTGTTGATTGAAGACCTTCAGAATCTCTGCCTCGATTCATGGGGTATTTGTATTTTTATTGTTATTTTTAAGGTGGAATGTAAAATAGATATGAATTTCATCTAAAAAATTAGAGTTTTTTTTTTTTTTTTCAAAAAACACTAAGAATATGTCCAAACTATTTTTGAAATTGTTTAAAATAAGCTCTAATAGAGATCTAAAGAAATCCCAAAAGGCTTATTACCTCATATGTGATAGCGGATAATAACCACAATAATTGCGTGGATGCAGATGACTAGATACAAATATTTAAAAGTAATAGCCACATTATGTGTATGTGGAAATTGTCAATAACTGCATATATACCCGCATAATTTATTTTTATTTTTTATTTTTTTGGTGGCTATAATTAGACTGTAATTCCACCCCTAATTGTGGGATAAAAATGTAATACATAACCTTACTATTCTTTTAAAAACAAGACATCATTTTACATTGAGAAAAAATAATAGTTTTAGTACAATATGTCAATACCAATCCAAATGCTCGTTTTTATTTTAGCCTAGAAATAAACAAGGCTTGAATAATTTTGGAGGGTTCTGTATAAATTGAACATAACAATGGCGCCAATGCAAATGGTCGCTATGCATAAAAGCCATAGAAACTGGCGGGAAATTGGCGAACGACTTTAGTTATAGAACGTTTTTAGCTACACTTTTCTTTATCGTGGATCGAACACCGTCAATCAACGTGCAGCAATCCTGACTGTCCGATAGAAATAAAACTCCCAAAGTTGACCAGCAAACAAAATCACACGCTACGAGGACGAGAACACCATAGCGAAACTCGCCGGTACGAGCCCTAGCTACAGCTCCGTTTCCGTGCTCTACTGCTTCTTCGTTTCAAAGCTTTCGGAGCTGAAATTCTTGGCGGCATTTCCATGGAGGCCTCCGGAGGTAGCAGCGAGAGCCCACCGGAGCCGAAGAAAGGCAAATCGAAAAAAACCCCAAGAAAAGCTAATGAAAGCGTTCTCAAGCAGAGTCAGTCTCTCTCTCTCTCTCTCTCTCTCTCCTCTCTCTCCATATATATATATATAATATATTTGTATGTATGTATTAGTGTATGCATATCTAGGAATTATTATTTTTTTTTTTTGTTTTTTTCTGTTTGCAGAGTCTCCAGCTGAGTTCTTCGCAGAGAACAAGAACATTGCTGGGTTTGATAACGTGAGTTTCATTTACTTAATTTTGAATAATTTTGCCGTTTCTTTTGCTTTTTAATTGATGTTAAGCAATTTTTGTTCCAAGAGTGCTGTAAATTTGGAAATTGGTTCTCTCTATGTCGATAGGATTCGTGGGAATTAAGTTGAGGTGAATTTTGCTCAAAAAAATTTCAATTATGAAGGTGGGAAGTTTAGAATCCTAATTTTGATAGTTTCTCAATAATTCAGTGGAGAATTTACTAAATTTTTAGCCAAAAGAAAATACAGTTTAAGATTGTAGTATGTTAACAGCTAAGTGTTCAGAGAAATGTGGAATTTGGTCATGAATAGTTCTGCATTTACATTCCTTTTTGAGAAATGTGGGATTTGAAGTAAAGCGTTTTTATTGTTTCTTATGTTATTATGGTTTGTTTCCTCCAATTCTGTTTCGGAATTTTTGAAGTTTCGCTTTGTAATTTTGTGGATTTCAGCCTGGGAAATCCCTTTACACTACAGTTAGAGAACTTGTTGAGAACTCACTTGATTCTTCTGAGTCCATATCTGAGCTACCTGTGGTGGAAGTAACAATGTAAGTATGTTTGTTTATGAACATATGAGCATGCAAAATCACGTGATTATGCATACGTAATATGTGGGAATGTATATTCACAATGTCAAGGATAAATGATATGCATAAGAAGTGTGGCTTTCAGTGGGTTGTTGTTCCAGACAGAAATACATAAGCATGGTTCTATCTAATGTCTTTCAAATTGGTTTGGCCGTTTCAGAGAAGAGATAGGGAAAAGCAAGTTTAATTCTATGATTGGTCTTGTTGATCGTGAACGAGTTGATGAGGCATTATATGATGACTATGAAACAGCTAAGGCACGAGAGGTATGTATGCTTCTGATGTGAATTTGTTTTGGTGATCATTTTTGTTAAATTTGGTGAAAATAAGAAAGAAAATGTGAAGAATTTGTTTCTGTCTTTATTCTTTTTTAATCTTATGTAATTATTATGTTGTCATTTGTTTTCTGGCATCAGAAACGACTAGCCAAGCAAGCTCGAGTTCAAGAAATACAAGCAAAGAATGCTTCCCTTGGGAAGAAAGTCAAAGAACCTCCAGTATCAAAGGGTATGAAGGGTCGAGGTGAGGCTTCATTTTACAAGGTGACATGCAAGGTGTGCCAACTTTCCATCTTGACCTTCTACCATGTTTGTAATTTTCACTGTCTTGATTTGCTGTCTTGGTATGATCTACGGGCCGATTTAAACTTGTCTCTGAAGTTTTAAAGTTATGTCTGTAAATGATTTTAAATGTAGGATAATGGGAGAGGAATGCCACATGATGACATCCCAAATATGTTTGGACGAGGTTCCACTCTTACTTGCTCGCTCAAGTTTCCATTTGATTACAGATTTGTCTGCAAATAGACTTGAATAGTTTTCTTAAATAGATGAGCATATTCACTTCTTTAGACTACTTAAAGCTAGTTGCAACCGTATGGCGTATTTATTCATGCAGTTTTGTCTGGGACGAAATATGGCTTAAAGCAAACGCGGGGAAAGTTTGGTCTTGGTGCAAAGATGGTAATATTTTGACATTATCTTGCCAACATACATGGCTCTGCATCTTTTCTAGTTGTATTTGTTATACACATGAACCTATGGAAATTGAATAACTGCATTGTGTTTTTCATAGAATTTCAAGGTATGAATCAATCACCTTGAATGGGACCTTGATAAAAATTGAGTCTTCACCAAATCTGGGTATATGTTCTGTTTTAGGATATCAAAAAATTCCAACTTTTATTATTTTTTAATGTCAGTTATAACGGTGAATTTCTCTAATGTCCCTATGAAGATGAAAATTTTCTACATAAAATGATATTACGGGTGATAGAATATTTATAGGACATCCAAATGTGCCCACAGAGAATGCAATGTGATGGAACCTTCTAGCTTACAGTGCCCCACAAACAGAAGCTTATTTGCATAATCTAGTTTCTATGCTTGTCCACCTGATAACCAAAGTGCAGAATGTAATGTAATTGGACTCATATTCACGTATGCAGGCATTGATTTGGTCTAAGATGAGTACAGGACTTCCTATAGAGATCTCGTCATCAATGAAGGGCCAAAATTTTGTTTCATTCTGCAGACTGGATATAGATATTCATCGGTATGACTTGATTATTTTAAAGGACACAAAGCTTTTGCAAAGTAATATATATGTATTCCACATATGCGTATATAAATTTTCATATTTTAAAATTTGTGCATATAGACATGTTTTATATGACATCTTGATGTTTTATATGAAGTTTTATGTATTCTTTCTGGAATTCTTTTATTTATTTATTTATTTATTTTTTATGAATAATTTCTGGAACATTTTATAAGCTTCAACCATTACAGAATTGTGCTCTAGGGTTTGACTTTTGTTCAAAGTCATAAAGATAACTTCATTTAAATATTCAGGAATATTCCTCACATTCATGTACATGAAAAACGGGATAGCAAGGATCGGTGGCATGGAGCTGAAATTCAAGTAGTCATTGAGGGAAATTGGACAACTTACCGTGTATGTAATCGATCATTGCAGCTTCAGAAATGCTGTAGCACTTTAAAGTTTTGCACCACATTTTCATCATGTTTGAAACGATACTTGAGAACAAACTGATGGGAAGATGTTTTGTTAACTAAAAAGTTTTCTATGGGCTTGTGCAGTCCAAGATCTTGCATTACATGCGACAAATGGCTGTCATAACCCCTTATGCCCAATTCCTTTTTAAATTTGTCTCAGACGTACCCGAGTATGTCTCTCTCTCTCTCTCCCCAAACCATCATTGATGCACATAATTGTCTTCACCTCTTTCTGTTCTACTTGCCATGTTGCTTTTTGTGTAGGAAGAATGTCACAATAAGATTTGCCAGGAGAACAGACGTAATGCCTCCAGTTCCTCTCGAGACAAAGCACCATCCCTCATCTGTTGATTTGCTGCTAATCAAACGCCTGATCACGGAAACTTCAAAACAGAACCTTTTGCAGTTTCTGCAGCATGAGTTTGTGAACATACCTAAATCATATGCTGAACGATTGATTGGTAAGAATTGGCAACTAAATTTTATCAGTCAAGCGGTTAAGCAAGTTAGTATATAGTGCCCACTGCTGTAATGTTATGGTACTGTTTTACTTCGATAATCATCAAGTTATGAAAAAGATTCCCTTTTGTTGCTATAATCAGTTAGAATTGAACTTCATAGTGCCCAACTTTTATGATGAATGTGGAGAGGAGCATATTCTGTATAATTGTATGTTAGAGAAACTGATAGTTGGCAAAGTGGCAAGAGAACTTGAAAGAGTCACCAATGTAACAACATTGGATTAGAAGTGAGAAAAAACAATCAGTGAGCAACACTCATCTAATATATACCTGTTCCCCACATTAAAAGTCATAAACTAATACAACCCCTCAGGCAGGAGCATATATGCCCTGCTAAAAAATTGTGTGTGTGTTGCTTTTGAAAAAAGGTATTGAACAATAATCATCTTATGCTTCAATAATTTACCTTGCTGGTGAAACGAACAGATAATCCTGAATCGGCAATTACAAATGATGCCTTTTCTGTTTCCTTCACTGCTAGATTCAAGTTCATCTTTCTTGTTATTGTTTTCTACAACGTGTACTGAAGAAGCTTTTTGAGTATATTCCAATTTTGACTGGGAAAAAAAGAAAAGAGATAATATTGGATGTGGCATAATGATCAACCCCATCTGCTAAACATGATTGATAGTAGACACTGGAATCAATGTTTTAGGAGTTCATTACTGCCAGCTCTTATATAGTCACACAGATTGATGAGAGCCTCACTTTTAGGCATCTAATTCAGGAATATCAGGGTCCCAAATAAATGTCTGAGTGATTCTTTCTGGGAAAGCCAAGATGTTGACCACCTTCTATGTATTTAGGGTGACAAGAATGTGAATACCTTTTCCAAATTTTCCATTCATGTACTACTTCAGGATAGTCACTTACCTTTTGCTGTTTTCGGGGTCATGAAGATTGAGATGAAATTCAGTATGGATCATCTCTTTTGTACAAGAAAACAACCATCTAGATTTTAGATCTTAAGCCTAGTTGATCAGCCACTTTGCTGCGCTACCACTTTAAGTTGTTATGAGCTCAAAAAATATCAGCGTATAAACCCTTAAAAGTGTAGGCTGCTGGATAATATGGAACCAAATGGTGGGCTGGCGCAAACTTTTGTATGGAAATTACCACATAAAGCTTCACTTTCTTAGTTCAATTTTGAAAGAGTGTCATGCAAACTTATGGCTTCCCTATACCAGATTTCACAAAAATAAAGTGTTTTATTCAACAAATGAGTGAGAATATGTGGGATATTTCCTAAAATTGTTGATGGAATTGAATTTCATATTTCCTAAAATTGTTTCATGTCTTCACAACTCTTCAACTTCTATGTCATATGTAACATTAGTTTGTTTTACATAATTTTTTTACCCCTAAAATGTAGTGCTAAAAGTGTCACTCAGCTCTCAGTCGTCTGTGCCGCCGCCCAAAAAAATAAAAGAAAAGAAAAGAAAGCTAATGTTCTTTCCCTACATAGCATTTTACAGTGATACGTATCTTGCTATGGTCAAGTTTGAGGCTTCATTTTGATAGTTTGAACTGTTGAGATGTTGCTTAAATCTGAACAGTCATTCCATCCAATTTTGAATACATTTGAAATGTGTCCTCTGTTATTGTTGCTTTCCTTCTTAGATGCTGAAGTTGATTCATGGTAGGTGATGCACTATTGATTTTTGTAGGAGAAATGGGCCCGGAGTTTAGCCCAAAAATGGCTGCCAAGTCTCTAACATCTCAACAAATAGTTCGCATCCATCAGTTGTTTCGTCAAGCTAAGTTTGATGACCCTAGTGGTGATGTAAGCTCTTGGTCTATGGTCCTAAGTTATTCTGTTCGTTTGATTTCAATGTCATTTTCATTTTCAGTAGTTTGTATTGATTTCTACATATCTTTCTCATTCATAGTCCTTCACATGTTATTTTTCTAGTTTGGCACATTGCTTAGAACCTTTGTTTCAGTGTCTTAGTCCTGCAGGCGAATACAATCTTCGTCTTGGAATTATAAAGGAGCTGCATCCAGACATTGTTGCAACTTATTCAGGCAGGTTGTGTTTCAATGTTTTTTTAGATCTGCTTCTTTTTCATTCTTCTGTGAAACTGACTTGTACAAATAGTATGCTAATATAATTCTTTGTATTTGAAGTAAAATGTATGTTGTTAGAGTTAGATCGTTCCTCTGCTAATTAATTTTAGTTTTTTAATTGTTTTTCATAAATGTGACTTTTCTCTTTTACCGTTGCATACAGTGCTCAAGTATTTGAAGGCCACCCATTCATTGTGGAAGCTGGTGTCAGTGTGGGAGGAAAAGATGTTAAGCAAGTGAGTGAGATACACTCTAGACAAATAACTAAATAAATCAAATAAATTACAGAAGCTGAAAGAGTTTTAGATATGATATTATTCTTTGTTGTGTTGCTTTTCTTAAAAGACACTAGATGAAATAACCAAGTAAAAAAGTTAATTGATACATTTAGAGGAAAAGGAGGCATTGTTCTCTCTTTTTTTTTTTTTTTTTGTGTCTATTATGATTCCTTAAGATTTTTTATTTATTTATTTATTTTTTCAGATGACAATAAAAGACTTGTTGGTGTATTGTATAATGTAGAATTTTTGGTATCCTTTGACAAGAAGGTAGATTGTTGACGTGGCATGTACTCTGCACTTAAACGTGTGATAACAGTCTACAGTTTTGCTGTATACTTATATAATTCAAGTTCATATTGCAATAATTCGTATGTAGAGAAGGTCCTTGTACTAATTCACTTGGATTACAGGTCTGCGCCCATCCTTTGCTATTTACCTATATGGAACTTAACCAATTGAGAAATATGTATGACCCTAGTAAGAATAGCACATAGAATACCATTCTTCTCGCAAGCTTCTTATCAACTTTATTATGATGTCAAGTTAATCTGCTTTGAGCAGTGGACAATGTAACCTGCAGGAGTAGCAATAAAAAGCATAAGACTTTACTCACACCCACTTGCACATATTGACAATAACTGTGGGACGTGACTAACTAAAATTATGGAAGTGTATCCTAACTCTCGCTATTTTCTTGAGCATGGTATGTTGCTTAACCAATAATTGGGTCCAATGAACAGCTAGTCAGACAATAATACTTTTTATTCTCTAGTCATATAATGCCAGTTTTAATTGCAGGGTTTGAACATATTCCGATTTGCAAACCGCATTCCACTTCTTTTTGAGCAAGGTGCTGATGTTGTCACGAGGACTGCCCTTAAGAGAATCAAGTAAGATGTACTCCGCAGTTGAATAATTTCTTTGCTTCCTTTATTTATTTATTTTGGTTGTGGGGGGATGAGAATCATGAGATGTGGGGGTCAGTTTTTGTCATGATACCTCTGGCAATGATTAAAGTTACCGAAATTTTTTAACAGAATTTCACTGAAATATCTTTTTCAGTTGGAATAGTTACAAGATCAACCATACACAAGATAAAATTGGTGTTTTTGTTAGCATTGTGAGCACAAAAATCCCCTTTAAAGGCACCGGGAAAGAGTATATTGGAGATGACATAAGTGAAATAGCTACTGCTGTCAAGGTGGGGATTTTTAAGTTTTCATGTATCTCCAGAAGAAAAAAAAAAAAGGATGAAGTAAACTAACAGCAGTGTTTCTCCAGTCTGCTATTCAGCAATGTTGCATCCAGCTAAAATCCAAAATAGTGAAGAAGATGCAGGCACGTGAGCAGCAGGAGAGAAAACGAAATTTAAGCAGGTATTCCAATACTTGTCTGTCCTCTATTCATGAATCTACTAAATGATGTTATTCTTCCTATTTGCATGAAATGAAATTTCTGTGTTGGCAGGTATATCCCTGATGCTACGGGTGCTGTGTATGATGCTTTGAGAGATATGGCACAATCTCATGCATCAAAGAAGAAGCGTTATGATGATGAGGATGCTGAACTATTAAGGAAAGTGTCTGCTCGTTTGATTACAAAAGAAACATTGAGGGAAAAGCTCGCTCAACATGTTGAGCAGGTGAGCTCTCGACTTGTATGGAATTGGGCTTTGTGGAGACCTATCCAATGAATGGGTTCTGGAATGACCTTTTCACTTATATTTGCAGGTGGACTATGAGATGGCACTGGAGTATGCTACACAGAGTGGAGTGAGTGAAGAACCCAGAGAAGCTATGTATATACAGTCACTGGAAGCTGAAAATAAGTTCATTGACTTTCGTAGTCCCATCTTTGTTTTTAGACTCATCCAGTAGTAATTTCTTGCTATTCTTAACCTTTATTTTAATTCTTTAAGGCTAGCCAAAGAAAATTCATAATTGTTTTCATACGGGTCACTCTCATCATCTATTTTTCTTGTATCAAATTATGAAAGAAATAAAATTAAATATTGGAGACTGAATGTAAATCTGTATTGTATCAAGAAGGAGAAAATGTTTTAATTGTTTCCATTTTTAAGCAAAAGCAGGTTTTGATTTATGATTCTGTGAAGGTTGCAACTGCTTATTGTTTTGGATAATTTGCTTATATTGTCAAGACCGGAATTTGTAGATGATCGTACTAATAATGTTACTAATGTAGAACAAGATTATGTGGAGCTTTTCTCGATGCTGATAAAGTTCAACCTTGAAAGTCAAATCTGCTAAACATCATGAATGGTCACAGATATTGGCCCACGAGTATTCTCATTTCGCTAGTTAAATGTTAAAATGGGAGCAAACTAAGCTACATTTGGTTCAGTAATTTAAAAAAATATTTGGTAAGGTGTTATAGAGTTAACGAAATTTTATGAGAACTATTCACTCAATAAATATAAAAACAAAGTATTTTTTTAATCTATAATATTCTCTTTCCTTTAAAAAAAAATAAAGAAGTCATTAAAAAATAATATTTAAATAAAATAATTAAAATAGAGAATTCAATATAGGTGCTTTTAAAAAGAAAAGAAAAAGAAAGAGTAGTTGAAATAAAATCTGGATAAATTTTTAACTAAAGTAAAAAATAAATTGACGGATAAGATGTGAATGGTCTTAGAATTAGCACAATCCTTTCTGTGGGGCCTAGTCAATACAGTAAGGCTTCGGCCCAGCCAGATGGCCCATTGCCCAAGTGTTGTTTTCATTGAATAGTAAGGCTTTGGCCCACCTAGATGGCCCATTGCCCAAGTGTTGTTTTCATTGAATAGTAAGGCTCCGGCCCTATGTCCATAGATCATTCAGCGTCCTCGGCCCTAGTCGGCCCAACCCGGTTATCCGACCCATGTTGCCGAACCCGTCTCCTACTCTTCCAGAAGCATGGGGAGCCTGAAAGATGACTAGACGAGCTTACCACCTAGGGCATGGTCTCGGCGACAGGGTACCTCTCCCTCCGTAACGGTCTGTAACAATCAAGAGAGAGAGAGACGCGAAAAAGGCGGGATGCTAACTTCTTTCTTGCGCGCTTCTCTTCCCTCCTTCCACCCATATAAAAATCCTAAGGTATTACTCTTATTCACTAACGACTCATCTGATACTCACCGGAAAATACTTTTCTGACTTTAGCATCGGAGCGACTTCACTGGCCAGCGCCACTGGAGCCTTTTCTGATCTTCTTCTTCTCCTACGCAGGGTCGGTGATTCATAGGCTATGTGGAGGTGTGGGATTGCTGTAGGCGGAGACACCTACACTTTCATTGGCAATTTCCATCTCAATTAAAATTCGTCATGGTTATAATCTCAAAATTTGTAGAGGAGGAAGCATGGCACACTCCACACATAACACATTTATTTGTCTTGCGGCCAAACCACGTGTAGCAAGCAATTTTTCCCTTAAAATACCTCGGAGAGATCTCAGCCGTCTGTTTCATCCATCTATTCTCTCCCCTCACCTCCTCGCCGGCCGCCGCCACCACGCTCACGTCCCCAGTACACTCCTAATTCCCCATCTTCAAGATCATAAGCTTTTTTCACTTTTGTTTCTTCTGCTACAACAGTAAGGAAGGATTCTCAATGGCGGGCAGAACATTGATATCTCGGACTCGGGCCTCTTTGCGGGCGTCTAACACTACTCCCTCTCTCCCTCTGACCTTTTGTAAGCGTCTCTCAACATTCCATTCCTCACCACCATTTCCATCGGTATCCCTATTGCCAGCATCGGCACGCAACATAAGCTCTTCTTTTCCAAGCAGAGGGCATTCGGGAGCAGTGCTTCCAATAACATTCCCTTCTATTCACAGACAAGGCAGATTATTTTCCGCGCAAGTAACTGCCGAACTCAGCATACAAACCAGATTAGCTACCCCAAAAGCAATCACCGAGATCAGTACCGAGGACCCCAAAGACTTGCTACAAATTTTCTGCGACGTGAGGACCAAAGAAGGCATGCGCAGCAATGCCCTCAAGATGCTCGACGCTTTGTCCCAAGATGGACTCACCCATGAGGCCTCGGAACTCTCCGCTCAGATCAAGGACAATGGTCACATGCCAGCAGTGGTGGCACACACCGCCGTCATCGAGGCTTATGTCAACGCCGGCCAGCCCAAGGAGGCTCTCAGGGTGTATTTGCGTATGCTTGCTTCAGGGATTGCCCCCAATGCCTACACTTACATGGTTCTTATTAAGGGGCTAACTACGGATGCTAAATACACTGGGGACGCCAAGAAGTATGTGATGGAAATGTTGGGCAAAGGGATGAGACCCAATGCGGCGACCTACACGGCCGTGTTTGCGGCCTTGTCCAAGGAGAAGAAGCTGGACGAGGCCAGGGAATTTCTGGAGCAGATGAAGGATGAGGGATTTTTGCCAGATGAGAAGGCTGTGAGAGAGGTCCTTAACAACAAGCAGGGACGATCATCTATATGGAAGCCCGCTTTTGTTGATGCATTTCTATTGAAAAATAAGAAGAAGAAAGATCTTCTTATCAACAAGAAAGTTTGGTCACGTAGATCTTCTGTTTTGCCGGAATTCGTTGGTTGCACCTTCCGAATTTACAATGGAAAAAATCATATTCGTTGTAAGATCACTGAAGAAAAGGTTGGTCATAAATTTGGAGAGTTTGCTTTGACACGGAAACGAAGAGTGAGAACAGCTACTACTGTACAGGGGAAGAAAAAGGGGAAAAAGTAAATTCTAAGCGCATTGATATGATCCTAATTTTTAGTGTTTATTTATTTATCATCAATTATCATGTTTTCCTGCTTTTGCACTAGTGGTGCCAAGTCTGATATTGTTGTGTCGAAAACTAAGGAGATTGTTAAGCTCCCATTTCCTATTTCCTGCGTCTTGTGAAAAGCTTGTAGATGCCGTATGGCTCATCAAGTAATGAATGAAAATTTACCTTTCATCTAATTGGAGGCAAGGATCCTCTTGAAGTGATTAAAGTAGCTCTTGTTATTAGACTTTAAATCACCTCAAATCCTTTTCTCTTCTCTCTTTGCTTCCGCTCTTTTTCATTTTATATATGTATACCCCGAATTAGTGTTGAAATGTATCATTTTAATGTGCATACAATCAGCTTAGCTATTTATCACGGATTTGGGGTACTTAAGATGGTGACCTTCATATGCAAATTCTTACTTTGACACCCTTTTCCATGCTATGACAGTCTCTGCTGTTGAGCAGATTCAAGTTATGGCTTCAAAACGACAATATAACGAGGCAGCTGCACAGCTAGAGGTACCTCATCTGTTAGTAGATCGTATGTAGTCACTCCTGTAGTTTAAGTGTTCCCTTGCCTTTTATACTTCTCTTTGGTCCCTTTTTTTTTTTGTCCTCTCTTTTTTCCCTGGTTTATTGTAGCTTGTTTTTTACTCTCTAATGGCACAAGTCTTTTGCAGCTCTTGAATGCCAACACTTTAAAGGTTTCCTTTATACAAATGGAATTATGATTATCGATCTTTTGGTTTTGTCATCAGTCTGTAACAGACTATATGATACAGGACAGATTTCTTTTGTCCTGATATGTCTCAGGATATATGAATCTTAGCATCGTATTTGGAATAAGTGGTTTATTTTGATGTGGTAAAGGATTAGGAATGGTTGACACTTGGTATGATAGGAATTCTATTTGCGGAACCAAATGTTTTATGGGGTTTAATTTAATGTGTCAGGTGTAGTTTGTGGCAGCCAACAAAAGTGGTCTACTTAAAAGGGTTAAAGACTATATGATCTTTGTTTGTGATAAAAGTAATATCATTTGCATGTCTGAATTACATTGGTTTTATTCATATGAAGTTGTGTGTCTTTTTATATATTTTTTTCATGATGTATTTTGGGCTGTGAACCAATTATGTAGTCCCTTTGAAGCTTATAGGGATATTCCAAAGATCACAGAACTCAGGGAGAAGTTCAAGAATATCAAACAAATTCTCAAGTCTCATGTGTTTTCTGATTTCTCCAGTTAAGTTGTCATTAAGGTTCTTGCTGTATTTAAGAACCAGTTTACATAACCCACTAAAATGCTAATGCTCTTATTTATTTCTTTTCTCTCTTGATATTCTCAAATTAACTTATTTGTTTTTCTGGTTGCCAATTTTGCGGTCTTAATATGTTCCTAGCTAAGACTTGTGACAGTCAGACATCAATTAATTTCTTTTTGGTTTCTTTTTTTGCGTCTTCAGATTCCTCTTCATTTTCTAATAATCTTCATCCACTTTTCAAAAGACACGTGCTGGACTTTGTCGATGACTAGATGTGCAATTGAGAAACTGAGAACTGCCTTTTTACAGATAACATTGAGATTACTGGCATGTCTAACTTCCTACTTTGTTATGATTATGCTTTCTTTATAGAGAAGATCACTTCATATGTCCTTTACTTTGAACTTAATTTTTGCCATATCATTAGAATTGGCCAAGTTGGATAAAACTGAAAGGAGACATGCATGAATCAATTGTCGAATAAGAACAAATGAAGAAATATGGAAGATCTTTCCTCCTTCATGGCATGTTCCTTATCGCCTCTGTATCAAGTTCTGTAAGAAAATGAGGTATGCTATCTACTTGTCTTCGTTAAACACACATGAGTCGAGTGCTTTTTGGATGGCTATATATCTTTGATAATCTTCACTATTTTAGTATAGAAGGCCCGTCGTTTTCAAATTTGTTAGTAGTTTCTGTTTATTATTTGGAAGAGAACATTTTAAAATACCAACCCAAGGAAAATTGATGTTCAGACACCAACATGGGTGTTGTCACCTCTTATTTATGCGGAGTTTTAAGTCTTTTGACATATTGGTACGAAGAAAACTAAATGTTTTCTGTGCTATAACAAGTCATCACTTGTGAGCTTTTTTTCACTATAATGCAGTCTGCATCTTTCTGAATTTCATTGTTCCTTTTTAATTTTTTTCTTCACATTTCGTTTCCTTAAAATTCTTCGAAAAGTAGAGAGAGGGTGAAAATAAGATGTAATCCTTTACTTTCATGCTACTAAGATATTGAGGCCCTCTTGGTATTTGACTGTCAGATAAGAATTCTACTATTGGATAATATTGTGTCAAAGCTGAGATTGTGATATATGGTGTTGTCTTTCCAGGAAACAGCTTGAGGAGATCCTTGAAAATATATATGCACTAGTCAAAGTGTAGGTACTGAGTCTATTGACTATCTCATAAATAAATCATGCCATGGCTATTCTTCACTTCATTTTTAGAGAAGTAATTCTATTGTGCAGGATGAATTGTCGGCAGTCGTAACAAAAGCATTGGCAACCCAAGTGCATGGCTCTGGAAAGTAAATTTGATGCTGAAATGGCTGTAATGACATGTGTTCAATGGGGTACCCTTGAAAGTGTCTGCGACCAATCAGAGTAAGCACAGAAATTTGAAATTTTGAACCTTAAGTTCTATTGCCTAACACAACTTTCACTGTTGACCACATCCTCCTTGCAGGTATGTTAATCGCTTAAATATGATCCTTACTAGTAGCGTTCCTGTAATTGGAAGTGTTCTTTCTTCCGTTTACTTCCAATTCTTCTTGGACAAGACGATTATAGAGAAGACTGTGGTACCTTAGGTTTTTTCTTCTCAACATAGCTCTTGGTCTAGTGAGGTTCAAGAATCATTCATATGGATTTACCATTTGTTTGGATTTGTTTTTCTATCATTTATGCTTTATGCAATATGTTTACTAATACAATAAAAGGCTTATGCATATGTTTCACAACCAACTTAAATGGCCTAAGTTGCATCATTCTTTGCTCAATTAAATATTTGTGGTTCTTATATTTTTTTGGTTTCTATCTAATTAATGTATTTACTTTACAAGTAGAAAACGAAAAAGTCAGTTTTCAGGCTTTTAAGCAGTCCTTTAAGGTGGGAAGTGTTCCCCCATTCTCTCTTCCTCTCGGATCAGGAGTGGGAAGGATCCTCCCCTGTAGCCCTTTTCCCTTATTCAATTAGAAAAAAAAAAAAAAAAAAAAAAAAAAAAAGGTGGGAAGTGCCCAATCCCCTATATTAGATAGCTATAAAGGAGGCAAACATATATGGCAGCATTGTTGCCCATGTAAATTAGTACATTCAAGTTATTTGTTTATTATTTAGACTTCATGTTTTTGTGATGCCAGAGCCATAGCTGATGTTGAGTTGTCTGATGCTGAGCTGATGGTGGTGGCATACTTTGACAGAGAGGATCCGCGCAAGGATGCAAGAATTGGCATGATTAGACATAATTGGGACAATAATGCGTGGTGCAGTGAAACGTCCCTAACCTCTGGCACCCGACCAACGCAGGTCGTAGCTCAATAGAAGAACAAAAAAAAAAAAAAAAAAAGTCATAAATGTGGTATCAACTCATTTGTCTAGCAAAGACATTAGGAAAATGTTTGGAGGATTACAATTTTTACTATAATTCTCTTATAAATTTGACGTAATAAAATAATGAAGTTCTTATACCTATGTAAAGGGTGGAGTGAAAATGCTTTTTAAGAGCCGAAAAACATATATATCTGGAAGTTAATTGTTGAAATTAGAAAACCATGGATTAAATTGAAATCTTGTGAAACCTTAGTAATTAGATATGAATGTATTTTTTTTTTTAAAAAAAAATTCTTTTTAAGAGTCATTAGTAATTTTAGTTAAGTTCAGGGTTTTGAGTTGCAACCTAGAAATATACACATCCACCTCATTTTTTATTTAATAGCAAAGAGATATGCCGCCAATCTTTGGCTCTTTCTTCTATGTATTTTAGGGGGCTGTTTTTTGTTTTTGTTAAAAAAAGTGTTTTTTATAAAAATAAAAATTACTTCATATTTTTACGAGTGTTTTTTGAGTTTAAGTTGTTCATTAATACTTCAAAAGAGAAATATAAGGCTGGAAACAATTTTATTTTTTTATTTTTTCAACGAGATCTTATATTCTTTTCATTTTCTGACGAAAAGAAAAA
Source organism: Betula pendula (assembly GCA_900184695.1). Taxonomy (NCBI): domain Eukaryota; kingdom Viridiplantae; phylum Streptophyta; class Magnoliopsida; order Fagales; family Betulaceae; genus Betula; species Betula pendula. Next base: position 72,923 of record FXXK01000524.1, on the reverse strand, counting down.
CAATCTCGTTGGCCTATTCATCAAAGAGTACGTTCTCAGGAATGGCATTAGCCCAAGGCACCCACCGCTCCTCTCCTTGTCTCACACTTCTGAAATTTTGACCGTTAAAATGAGACGTTGTTACTCCACCTTCAGAAAGCCCATAAATTCAAATCACAATACCATCTCTCTTCTTGATTCATGCAAATCAATGGAACAAGCCAAGCAAGCTCATGCCCAACTGATCGCCACCGGCCTCATCCTACGACCTGCCCCAGCTAATAAACTCCTCGAGAAGCTCATTCTCTCGAGCTTTGCTTCTGTCCGTTATGCCCATCAAGTGTTTGATCAAATTCCCTGTCCTGACCTTTTCCTCCACAACACCATGATCAAAGCTCATTCACTCTCACCCACTTCTTCTCGTAATTCTCTTATTATATTTCGGTCAATCATCCGGGGTTTGAGGCTTTTGCCTAATCGGTACACTTTTGTGTTTGTTTTTAAAGCGTGTGGTAACGGGTTGGAGGTATTGGAGGGCGAGCAAGTTCGGGTTCGCGCGATAAAAGCTGGGTTGGAGAGCAATGTGTTTGTTACGAATGCGTTGATTGGGATGTATGTCAATTGGGGTTTCATTGAAGAGGCTAGAAGGGTGTTTGATGGGAGCGTGAATCAGGATATGTATTCATGGAATATTATGGTCAGTGGGTATGTGGGTACCGGTGATATGGATCGAGCTATGGAGTTTTTTGACCTAATGCGTGAACGTGATGTTGTATCATGGACTACTGTAATAGCTGGTTACGTTCAGGTAATAGTGTATTTCAATTGTTTTTGTTTTACTCTTCAATCTCCATTCAAGAATGTTGTGGCAAGGCATTGTTTCCCTTTCATTCAAAACAATATATCGGTCATTATTATCCCAGTATTTTCGAATTAGCTTTGCACCACTAGTTGAAATGGACCATAGAGAGTTATCAGTCCAAAAATATTGTTTTTCCTTTTGATATAGTATTTTTATGGCGGATGGCTTTTATTTATTTTTTATTTTTTATTTATTTATTTTATTTATTTTTTATTTTTAAAAAAGGAATTGTTTATTACCTTTAGGTGGGTTGTTTCATGGAGGCCTTGGATCTCTTCCATACGATGCTGCAAGCGGGTCCTAAACCTAATGAATTTACCCTGGTAAGTGCTCTTGTAGCTTGTGCAAATCTAGCGGCATTGGATCAAGGAAGGTGGATCCATGTTTATATTGATAAAGGTGAGATCAAGATGAATGAGAAACTACTAGCTAGCCTCATAGACATGTATGCAAAGTGTGGACAGATAGAATCTGCATCAAAGGTTTTCTTCAATGAACATGGTCTGAGGAGGAAGGTTTGGCCTTGGAATGCCATTATTGGTGGTTTTGCAATGCATGGAAAATCCAAGGAAGCAATTGATATTTTTGAACAAATGAAGATTGAAAAAGTTTCTCCGAACAAAGTCACATTTGTTGCCTTATTAAATGCTTGCAGCCATGGAAATATGATTGATCAGGGAAGAGGTTATTTTAAGTCCATGGCAACTTCATATGGAATTGAGCCAGAGATAGAGCATTATGGGTGTATGGTAGATCTACTGGGCCGTGCTGGATTCTTGAAGGAAGCTGAAGAGATCATATCTAGTATGCCAATGGCTCCAGATGCTGCTATATGGGGAGCATTACTTGGTGCTTGTAGAATTCATAAGGATATGAAAAGGGCAGAGCGAGTAGGAAAGATAGTGAAAGAACTGGATCCTAACCATATCGGCTGTCATGTTCTATTGGCTAATATTTATTCTGCTTCCAGGAGATGGAATGAAGCAAAGATGGTAAGAGAGAAAATCAAATTAAATGGAAGAAAGAAAATCCCAGGTTGCAGCTCCATTGAATTGAATGGTGTGTTCCATCAATTCCTTGTTGGAGACAGATCACATCCCCAAACTAAGCAGCTCTACCTGTTCTTGGATGAGATGACAGCTAAGTTGAAAATTGCCGGGTATTTTCCAGAATTTGGAGAAGTTCTGCTTGATATTGATGATGAGGAAGATAAAGAGACAGCCCTGTCAAAGCATAGTGAGAAGTTAGCCATTGCTTTTGGTTTGATGAACACAGCACCTGGAACCCCAATTCGAATTGTGAAGAACTTAAGAGTTTGTGGGGATTGCCACCAAGCAACAAAGTTCATCTCCAAGGTTTATGATCGAGAGATTATTGTCAGGGACAGGATTAGGTATCACCATTTTAAAAATGGAATCTGTTCTTGTAAAGACTATTGGTAGAGATGAAGATTGCTTTGTGATGAATCGAAGCTGATCTCGAATTGCAAGTTTTCCTCCTTTTCTGCCAAATCTACAAGAATTTGGCTCCTCTGCATTACATTCTGTCAGCTATTTTTCTGTTGAAAAGGTGCACAGTTTGAGTTGGTAATACAACGGTGCTTTCTTTGTGAAAGTGGCAGTATCCTTTTGCATAGTGAGTTGACGACAAAGAGCAATGTGTTCAATGAAATGATGAGATGCATAGGCTTTTACATGAGAGGAGACCAAGCCTATTTTCATTTGCTTTTGATGGCTCCCTCAGGGCATGAAAGATACTGCATAGTCACCAAATGAAACAGGATCTTCTAAAGGTTAAGGGTTGCTTAAGGGATGTGGGAGGAATCAAAGCCAATAGAGAGAGCTATAGAGAATAAAGACATGGGCCAACATCACAGGCATCTGGATATTTCAACAGGGGCGCACTAGAAGTAAATCAAGGCGTAGTAGTAGTCAAACGAGGAGAAACAACTGCTTCAGGAGCCAGCAGATAGACAAATTTTCGGAGCCACTGCCAGGGATCACCTTAGTATGATACTATCTGCAAAACGGAGTCAATTGTGTGGTTAATTATGTGCAAGTTTCTCAACGTGAATGAATACTGATGATATGGTTCTAAGTCCGTGAGAAGGGATAACATAATAAATATATATTATGTCTCTAACACACTATACTAGAGTGCAATTTTTTTTAACTTTTTTATTCCCCGTTCAAATACAAACACAGACAAAATGGGGAAGCTCTGAGTTTATTCAGCTTGTAAATGTTTGGTTTGGTCAATCTCCTTATAGCGCCTCTCTCAGTGGAATCCAGTCATCCTACTCATGGATATATCTTCTGTTGTACTTGAGCAAAAAGGAGGACAAGAAAAATTAGGTTACGTTTAGTATGCGGAATGATTAATTTAAGAAATAGCCTTTATTGAAAATAGAATAAGTAAAATAGATTAATTTTGGAATAGTCATTTCGATAACTATGAGGGAATATCTATTCGTTAAATTGAAAGAATAACTAATCTTCTCAATTGTAATGAAGTTATTTTTTTTTAATGAAGTTATTTCTTTATCACCATGAAAATGACTATTATAAAATTAATTCATTCTACTTCTTTCATTCATAATAAAGGTTTTTCTAATGAATAATCATTCCGCGTATTAAACATAACCTAACACTTTCCCTCAATCTTTGGTCTGAAAATACAAGTTGCCAAAAGTCGTTCTTACTAGATAAAGCAGTAAAATCCATAACCAAAGGTTTCTTCCAAATTAGGTAGGTAGAAACTTCTTTAGCCTAGTCTATTAAATTGATTATGCATGTAAGAATTTGTGATTCTCAAAATCTCATGTGCATTGTTAAGGATGCATATAAGTGAATTACATGCATTTTAGACACATATCAATTTAATAAATTGAAGTGAAAAAAATTCTTTCAATATGCTTCGAAGGAAAACTTTGTTCATAATCCTTTTGCTTCATGCCAGGCTTGGATTCCATTAGTCGTCCGCCCTATACTATTGTGTTAGAAACCTTCAAATAAAGCAGCTGCTTATAAGCTGTGAAATCCGCCCGCTCGAAACAGTAGGTCACACCGCCCCTCTACGTGAAATTGTCCAAATTGTATGCAATTCCGGAATGGTGATCCCTTCTTAAAGGCCAAAGTAAGTCTAAGGAAATTACATGTTTAGGTGTAGAGCTACCTCTTTTTTCTTTTTCTTTTTTTTTTAATAATAATTTGGCTTAAGTGCAATAAAAAAAAATATGTGTGTTATAATTTTTTTAATAATTCAAATTTAATTTAAAATTTTTAAGAGAAAAAGAAAGTAAAATTAAACATAAACAGTTGAAAAAACTATAACTATAACATCTGGTATACTACCAGATGGGTACAACCGTACAATGCTAAGACAAATCCGTTTCTTTCTTCCTAAATTTTTTTTTATCAAAAAAAAAAATCAATTTCTCGTTGTTTATTAAAAATAAAAAAAGAAGTTCCTCTATTTTCGACAAATATATATATATATAATCCCAGTCTCCATCCTTCTCCGGGCACATGTAAAACAATCCCCCAAATTCCCAAATCTTAATCGACGTCAAATTTTTTTTATCAAAAATTTATAAAATTTCCATTGCTTTACTAAAAAATATAGGTTCCTCTATTTTTTTTTTTTTTTTTTTTAAAAAAAAAAGGAAGGAAAAACCAACCCCAAGGCCAAGTTCCATCAAGCTCACCATCAATCTCCGTCCCCCATCTGAGCACATGCAAAACAATTCCCATTGCCCAAATCTTAAGTATTTCTGCTGATTTATCGTATTACTGCCAAAACAAGCAAAGAGACAAAGGGAAAAACAAAAAAAGGAAACCCTCTTGGGACTTGAGGAAGTGCAGGGAGGTTGAAGAATCCAATTGCAGGAACTGCAGGAATGGACAAGGAGGCGACCCAGATAGCCATACTTGGAGCTGGGTTGTTCGTGAGGACTCAGTACATTCCCAGGCTCGCTGAGATCTCTGAGCTCTTCACTCTCAAAGCCATTTGGAGCCGTTCTGAGGTGCTTACAATTTTTTGTTCTTTATTATGCTTTCTTTTTAGAATACTATGATTAGTCACAGTTTAATATTTGGTAAATTAATTAACTTTTCTAGTAAAGATCTAGTATATAAGGAAACTGCTATCAGAATGCAAAGCCAAAGTCTTTAGATCCAATTTAATAGTTGATAGGATCCTAGGGATCTATCAGAAATTAAATCGAAATAAGAAAGAAAGAGAAGGATATGATCACTTCGAGGGGATCGGCCTCCATTCTTGCTTTAAGCAAAGGTAATTCTGATTGATGATTTGCCCTACCGCATCTACAATTATTTATAGGAGCTCCAATGGAGTTTGAAAAGGAAATAAAAACGTAGCAAGCAAGACAATAGCTTATTATGAAATAAGAAACGTAACAAGCAAGAAAACCGTATTAAGCAGCAAGGTCTCTATATGGAAATAAGTGTGTTGCCCAAGTATAGGGAAATCAGTTGGATTTGGGGAGAGAAGGATCGAGAATCCTAACATTCCCCCACCCTTAAAGACAACCTTGTCCTCAAGGTTGAATACCAAGGAGTCAGGGAACCGCTCCTTGATGGTCTTGTAAGTTCCCATGTGGCATCTTCTTGGGGCAAGTGGGCCCACTGGATAGAAATTTCGACGTCAGCACGATTATGGCGTTTGGCGATCCGTCGGTCCAAAATGGCCCAAGGTAGAGCACGGACCTCGCCCGTAGAAGTAATGTCTGCAAGTGTTGTTGAGAGAACACTTGCGTGCCCAATTTCTTTTTCAGGCAAGAAACATGGAAGACCGGATGGATCTTGGAGTCAGGTGGAAGTTGGAGACGATAAGCGACCGGACCAATGCGCTCCAATACCTTATACGGCCCATAGAAACGGGGTGAGAGTTTCATGGAAGACCGCACCTGAATAGAAATCTGGCGGTAAGGCTGTAGGCGAAGAAAGACCCAATCGCCGACTATGAACTCGCGTCCACTTCTATGCTTATTAGCCTGCTGTTTCATGCGGGATTGCGCGGCAGTCAGATTATCCTTGAGAAGTCGCGAGATTTGAGCACGGTTGTGAAGTACACGGTCGACATGATCCACCATTGACGAGCCAGTAGTATAGGTTGGTATGGTCAGTGGGGCCCGCCCATAAACGGCTTCAAAGGGAGTCATTTTGGTAGCATAGTGATAAGTAGTGTTATACCACCATTCGGCCCATGGAAGCCAATGGACCCATTCCTTGGGCTTATCTCCCGTGAAGCATCGCAAGTAGGTTTCCAGGCATCGATTCACCACCTCTGTTTGACCATCGGTCTGGGGATGATAGGAGGTGCTCAACTTCAACTGAGTGCCCTGCAAACGAAAAAGCTCTTTCCAAAAGTGAGAAGTGAAAATCTTATCACGATCACTGACAATCGACTGAGGAACTCCATGTAATTTGACAATGTTGTCCACGAAGAGCTGTGCAATGGTTGACGCTGTATATGGATGGCCAACAGGACAGAAGTGAGCATACTTCGTGAGGCGTTCTACTACAACAAGGATAGTGGTCTTACCATGGGAGGATGGTAAACCCTCGATAAAATCCATCGAAATGTCCGTCCAAGCTTCAGCCGGGATTGGCAATGGTTGTAAGGGTCCAGGGCTTGCAACTGTTTCGCCTTTCTGTCATTGACACACTTCACATTCAGCCACAAATTGCTTAATATCACGTTTCATTCCCTTCCAATAAAAGATGCCGGAGATGCGTTTGTAGGTTCGAAGGAATCCCGAATGACCGGCACTTGGGGTTGCATGAAATTCTTGCAAAACAGAAGGTTTGTGAGTGGAAGTGGTGGCTAAGATAATTTGCCCTTTATAGTGGAGATGATCCACAACCAATGAGTAATGTGGAGTGGAAGTAGGGTCGTAGGTCAGCTTCTGAACAATCTTCTGGAGCTCAGGGTCGCTGTGTTGCTCATCCTTAATGATCTCAATAGTGGGCCAAGTGGTTGCAGAGATAGTATGGAGCTCGGCATACTCTGGGATGCGGGAGAGTGCATCAGCCACCAAATTCTCAGCCCCTTTCTTGTAGACAATATCATAGTCATACCCGAGCAATTTGGTTACCCACTTCTGTTGTTCCATGGAGGAGATCCTTTGTTCTAACAAATATTTGAGGTTGCGGTGATCAGTTCGTACTTGGAATCGCCGGCCAATCAAGTATGGTAACCATTTGGTAATGGCATGGACAATTGCTAGCATCTCCTTGTCATAGACAGACATACGGAGGTGTAATGGTGACAACGCCTTACTGTTAAAGGCGAGTGGTTGACCCTCCTGCATAAGGACTGTGCTGATGCCTACCCCTAAAGCATCACTCTCAATGACAAAAGTTTTAGTGAAATCCGGCAAAGCAAGTACCCGTGTGGTTGTCATGGCATGCTTGAGCTTGACATAAGCAGCTTCTGCTGCCTCAGTCCACCGGAAGGCCTCTTTCTTGAGCAAGGCTATGAGAGGGGCACTGATTTTGCCATAGTCCCATATAAACTTACGATAATAGCCAGTTAACTCCAAGAAACCGCGCAAAGCCTTAAGCGACTTCGGAATGGGCCAGTCAACCATAGCCTGAATCTTAGAGGGATCAGTCGCCACACCATCTTTGGATACAATGTGTCCCAGGTATTCTACTGTGGAACTCACAAAGCTGCACTTAGACTTCTTCACAGAGAGAGAATGTTTCCGAAGCAAGGAAAACACAATGCATAAATGGTCCTCAAGAGATGAACTGTTTCAATAGTCTAATTAGGAGTTGAATGTTTGAATTAGGAAGTACATTATATGAGAAAATGCTCAAGATTGTTTCTTTACTTATGTTTGTATGTTTCTTTATTTTAAAAGGAAAAACAAAATTCATGGTCTGTTTCAACAGTAAGTTTAATTTTAAAATAATTTTTTGGGATTTCTTTTCCATCTTCAAGCTTAAAACTTACCAGATGGGTGCAATGCTGTGGACCTTGTTTCAGTGAAAGTAGTAATAATAATGATAATAATGATAATAGTAATAATAATCTCGTTTAGCTGGAAAGTTGATAATGGGAAAGTATGAAATTGATTTTTTTAAGAGAAAATGGTAGACTTGTTTGCCAAATGATCCCATTGTTTTTTGTGCTGTATTGTTTTTTTCTTTAAAGAAAAAAGAAACTTGGGGATAAGGAAGGCAACAATGCAACATTTGTGTGCCTATTTGTGTGTAAAATTCTTGTGGATTTTCTTTTCTCCTTTACAAACAAGTGGACCTTGGGGAAAAACAATATAGTAGTGGAATATCTGTGTTTTCTGGTTTTCTTTTCCTTTTCTTTTTTTGCTTCTCTGTATAAACAAACAGGACTTGGGGGAAAGGAAGATTTCATTGGGTATTCTGTGTTTTCATGTGTGTTCATATGCAGGAATCGGCAAGAGGTACTGTTGAGATAGCTCAAAAATATTTTCCAGGAGTGGTGTGTAAGTGGGGTGATAACGGTCTTGATGAGATCATCCATGATGATTCAATAATTGGTGTTGCGGTCGTTTTGGCCGGACAAGCTCAGGTATCTTATTCTTTTTTTCACTCTTCCATCTCTACAAATTGGCTCATCTATCACTTCTCATGTAATTAATATCTTTGCTCATGAGTAATAGATTCCTTTCTTTGATTTTTTTTTTTCTCTTTTGGGTTTTATTTTGGTGCTGAAATGATTTAAAGTTGTGCTCTTTGTAATTCAAGTGAATTTTTAGAAATTCTAGGGATGCTGATTCACACTGTAAATTCAAGTTTGTCTGCTGTATTGGTTTTTCAATCATTTGTTGATCTGTGCATACAAGAGAAGAAATAGCTCTGAAGTATTGCTTTTAAGTGTTGACATATTTTCTGGTACATACAAGAAAATATAATATATTTCTTTTTTTTTTCTTAACCATTGTTTTAATCACCATTCTCCTCTGTCCTCTGAATTGCTAAAGTAAATCTCAAAATTATCTTTAATGAATTATGATAAAGAGAGTAAATTTTTCTTAGTAGAAAATGGAATGTAGACTAAATATAATGACAAGTAAGAAGCATAATTATTTGACTCCGGAAAAGATCAATAAATCAAATATATAGACATTGAAATTCATCGAAGTGTTTAATCTAACTCATTTGGAGAAAATTTCAGCACACCATTTCGCATGTCCCTCTTCAGTTTCTGTATCGTCCAAGGTGCTAAGGTTAATGGCTTTAACCTTTATAATTATTGGTTAGATGTGTCTTACATGTGAAGCAATTCGTTCAGGTTGATATTTCACTCAGGCTGCTAGAGGCAGGGAAGCATGTCCTTCAAGGTAACTTAAGTTTCAAAATAACCATAAACTGATGGCAGTTTAAATGAGTCTATTTGAGTAGGAAAAAAATGTATGCTTATTGTTCTGTACAATGCACTAAAATTTCCCTTGTTGGACATGCCATGTGTGTTGCTCGGCTAACTTGATGAATCTGAAGAGAAACCAGCGGCAGCTTGTAAGTATGCTGCATTTTCAATCAATCAAGCATTATCATATAGTTCTGTATAACTGATTAATGTCATATATTGTGGTCATTTCCTACTAGTTGTTTCTTTTTCTTTTTCTTTTTTCCGGTTAAATCTGTTCATTGGTGACCAACTATAATCAAATCATGCCAGGATCTGATATTTATTTGTAGAACAGTCGTTAGGTAATGTCTTCCATATTCTTTCTTTGCAACCAAAATTCTCTTTATAAAGTTTAATTTGTCCACTTGAAAACTTATATAGTTACTACAATTAAACTCTTTTAGATAAGTGCAAGAAATAACAAGCTTATATTTACAGAAAGGGGCTAGAGTAAAGGTCTATCAGAGCCATATTGATGAGGACAATATTGCACATAAAGATTAGGTCTCACTTGTTAATGAAATCAACTGCATGGACTCCAGAAAAGCTCTCAGTGGAAGAACACCAAAATGAAGCTAAAAGTATGATATCTCTGAGCTTCCCCATGTCTTCTGTAACTAGGCCCAAGTTACATCATCTTCAAACACATTGTTTTTCTTCTTTCCCAAAACTCCATAATATATGAAAAAATAATTACTTCTCCAGAACTTCTGGCCATTTTCTCTCCCATATTTACATTGTGCTGCTGCAGAAACTTGTTAATCAATTTAGGCATTGTCACCTGATTTTGAATCTTTGTTGAGAGTGTCAATGTAGCCACAGTTTTGCATTGGAGGTTGGGTGGTAACAGAAGGTAAAGGCCAGTGTGTCAATGCCACCTAATTATAACAATTATCAAACTATATTATTGAGTCAGCTTTCATCTGTAGGGAAAACTGCATCTCTGTATCTGAGTATTCATCAAACCTCAACCTTGTCAGTCAAGAGTCTCATTTGGCTCTTTGATGTCTTTTTGGAATGATCTACAAGTGGTATACTACCATGTCCGTCTTTCAAGAATATCCTGGCCCTTGTTTTTAATCTTTTTATACCTCATTGCCACCAATCCAACCATGCTTTTTATTAATTACTTTCATATATATATGTGTGCGTGTGTGTTTCCCTAATTATGTTAACATGTCAATCAATCTTTCTCATTATGAACTTGAAATTGCTGGTCTTCTTTCTTTGGATTGATATCATGTGGAAACATTCAATCTAGTTTCAACAGAATTTGATATAAAAGATGTGTTTGGGAAAATTAATTCTAAAAAATTTAATATTGCAGCTACTAACGAGCTGGAAACTGCACTCTCAAGCTACAAATCTATTTGTGCCAATCTCCCTGGCCAGCCTATTTGGGCTGTGGCAGAAAACTATCGATTTGAGCCTGCTTTTCTTGAGGTACTTGTTTCTGTCATATTTGAAAGGGTTCCTACTGCTCTGGCTAGCCAGACACTGATTGTTGCTTCTACAGTGCAAGAAACTAATGGCTGACATTGGGGATATGATGAGTGTCCAAGTTATTGTTGAAGGATCAATGAATAGTTCAAACCCATACTTCTCAAGCTCTTGGAGGCGAAACTTTACTGTATGTGTTTCATAATAAAGCTGAATAACAGACATTACTTTTTCTTATTCACACGAGCACTTGCCATCAAACATATGCTTTGCATCACCTTTAGTGTAAGCTAGTTCTCAATATGGTAGTCATCAAATGTACCTTATAGAAAGAGGTTCATAACCATATACCATTGAAGTTTGAGGTCAAAAGATTCTCAGGTGCCTATAACACTATGCAATGTTAAGTAGCAAGAAGACTTCATTCCTCTCATCCTTGGAGCAATTGTAAAGGATTACTTGTTTATGCATTCTGGATTTTCAGGGATGCCTTGCCTGATTGTTTATGTAGTCAGCAATCTTCCCATATTATCATGCTTGAATTAGTCCTTTTATGTCTCATTCTAACAAGTTTATATTCTTATGGCAGGGGGGTTTCATTCTGGATATGGGGGTCCATTTCATTGCAGGACTGAGGATGGTAATCTCAAACTTTCTAATAATTAATGGCAGATAAGTTATGGTTTGCATTGCTTTAAAACCATGTACACCCTTTTTTTCCTTCAATAATTTACTTTATCCATCAAAAGAAAGAAAAAGAGAAATAATTTTATGTTAGAATTATAGTCATACTAATATTCAATTTTGTTCTTTGGAGTCTCATTTGAACCTCCTTTTCATGTCTGACTACTCTTTTTTTTTTTTGTATAAGAAATTTTAGACTATTGGACTCTGGCTTTCCAGAGTCTAATTTGTATTTATTGAGAAAAAAATTTGGAGTTTAAGAACTTTCATTATATTGTAGCAGTTTTGCTAAACTGATGAGTAACATAAAGTCTTACCACTTTTGGGGCTGTTTCAGTATCAAGAAGATCAGAATTACTCAAGTCATGTTTGGTAAACTGGGAATTGCTCCATTGGGTACATATGTGTTATGAAGCAGGTTGTGCATCAAACAGAGTTTTAAGAGATTATTTATCATGTGATTTGGGATTGAGGAAAAAGAGAGGTGTTACTAACCACAAATAAACCAATGATAACTCTTCCTGCATGCTTTCAACACCATTATTGTTGAAGTTGATGAATAAATGTTTTCCCGCTTCTTGTAAAAGAGCATCCCCTATGGCCTTGTGGGCGGCGGGCAGGAATAAGATAATACAGTACAAACATGATGCAGAAACCACCTAAAAGCACTTTGGTAATAATGCTGCCAAATTAAAAACAGAAAATGTAGGGTTCATTTGTTAGCAGAAACAAAAGTGTGATTCATCTCAAGATGTTCCATTATAGTAGTGAACATCTTGGTTTTTAATTATTTTGGGGGTTAATGGCCTGTGTTTACATGACCTAGAAAATTATATGTTGACATATCCTGAATAGGGTAGTTTAACAAATCTTTTGATATGGTTTATGGTTTTTAACATGGCTTCCAATTTTTTTTCCCCGTTGTACATGTTTGCTAACTCTGCAGTGACTAATGTTGTGTTAGCAAACTCGTCTTCTTTCTTATGCTGTCAGCTGGTATTACTTTCGCAGATGGCTTATTTTTTGAAAGCATTTTTACATCCCTTAAAGTTGCTTATTCTTTCAAATAGTTTCACAGAAGTCCTTTCAAGGAACAAGAATTTTGTGATAGCTCTTAACATGGTTGACCCTTTACGAACCATCTTAAAATGATGGAAACAGCTGACTTGATTATTCTTTGTAAGAAACTTCCTTAAACACTTAACATGTGAACTTATGCTCAAAAATTGCAGTGTCAACTCAAAGATGCCTTATTTACATGGAGTGTGTTTTTTCTAGTACACTATCTAAGATTTGTGATTATAAATGTGATTTTCCTGTTTTCATTTGAATAGCTTGTAGACAGTGAGATAGTTTCAGTGTCGGCTATGACTTCTCATGTGGATGCAACCTTACCCCCACCAGATAACATATCCTCTCTTTTGTAAGTTATGATTGCATGGAATTTACTTTCCAAGAATTTGTAGTCCTTTTTTTCTTTTTTACTCTTTCTTTCCTGACACAATTGGAAGACTAAAGGTGAATTTTTGGAATTTCCTTGCTTTAGTCAACTGGAGAATGGATGTTCTGGAGTTTTTGTGATGGTTGTCTCTTCAAGATCGCCCAAGGCATGTGGTAAATGATAGATTTACTGTAGTCTTATGCACAGATGAAGATATTTTAATCATAGTAGTTGCTGTGTTTAGATATCCTGGCGAGTTGTTGGCTTTAAGGGAACGCTTCAAATTGAGCGTGGAAATATAGATGGACGACATGGTTACCTGGTAAGGCTGGTATATTGAGAATCAATTTTTATTCTTGTAAAGATTATAGATATTCACATATAATTAGAAGCCTAGAGTTCTTTATAAACTCATGTATTTAAACTTTGGAGAAAAAAATACTTGATTATAATCTCTACTCATAATTTGATTTACTATATTAGCTTGTGATGATAGTAGCAATCTCTTATTATGTCCAATGATGCATTACAGGTTTCCTTTTATAGTTCTGACGGGCAAAGCAAAAGCTCCTTTTTCACGTTCAGTGGAGTGACCGATGAATTAAAAACTTTTATACATGACATATCACAGGCAACGCTTAAGGTAGTCGAATGTTAGTTCTCAATCATATATATACATGGTTGGTTTCAATATTCTAGAATATGGTTGATTGGGTATTTCTTCTCTATGGAGGATATATATTACTGGTTCCTGCAAAGAAAACGAGTTCAGACATGTTGATGGCATTCAATTTGTTGCAACATCTTCTGATTCTTAAACTTTGCTTTTCAGTATGGTGATAGTAGCAGGCTTCTGAGTTGTACTGGCTAGACAGCATTTTTCATAGCTTTCTTTTGCATAATTCTGTCTATATTGGCTTTCTGGAGACCAGCTGCTGGACAACTTATTTTGGTTTTCATAACTTAATTTGAGAAATCTTTGCAATTAAACAAGAATAAAATAAATCCAATGTGTTGCAGCGACAGATCCGTAACTCCTATTGATTATTTTGCAGAAGGGGAGTGGCTACCAAGCTGATCCTCGCCTCTCTTTCCTGGAAGGTGCTAGAGACGTTGCTGTTCTAGATGCAATGCTTGAATCTGGAACAAGGCAAGGGGCCCTAGTTCAAGTGAAAAAATTTTAGGTTGCTGATGGGATTTCTTCTTCAGTGACATGATAGTTTTATTGACATTTTCATATTAAACAGATCAAGTTAAAATGGAATAGTCCAGGGATTTGCATGTGGTAGTAGTCAAGGGATCTAGGGGCCAATTCGTTCCTTTGTAATTGAATTAAATCAATAAAAATTGTGATGATATTTTGGAACACTATATTTATCTCCTGAGATCGAGTTCAATTTCACCAAAAACCTCGCTGGATGTTCTGTCAGGGCCAATTATGGTGTATGGGCCATTTTGATGACAAACCCTTCACATGTAGGCATTAAATAGTTGCATGGCACCTCACAGAAAGCAGCTAGGAATGCATCATCATTACCCAAGTGACCTGCCTCAACTTGCCGTCTCCATTTCAATCAAAAACTTTAGTTGGATGTTGGAAAGTTGCTCACAGTAAGAAAACATGGTTAAGTGCATGTTCCCAAGAACTTGAGATAAACATGTATCATGTATGTGATATGAGTAGCACGTACATGTGATTCGCATTGTCCTATATATATATATATATATCCGAGTTTGTACTTACAGCTTAACTCATAACAAAAGGGGTTAAGATTCGGGGTGCAATACTTTTTATTTGGGCGTTCGTTTAAACTTAACTCGAAACAAAATGGTTTGAGATCCGGCGCACCAGTGCAATACCACTGTATCTTAATTCCCTGGTGAATTATTTTCCCTATGAGACTAGTGAGTTTCAGTTCAACTACCATTCTGCACATTGGAGTGGAACTATAGGCAAGGTTAGAACCAAATGTAAATCTCAAATAAGGTATATATATACACACACACACATTAAATGTCATGTAAGACTACGGATAAAAGTTGTTCTCCTGGTCGGGAGGGCAACTCTAAGTACTCTTCAATCTTCATGCTGTTTCAGTAATGGAACAACATTTAATGCATTGATCAGGCTATTTTCAATGAAGTTTACAGGAATAGTTCTTGAAAAAGCGTACGGCCGGCCAAACTTTTGAAATGTTTCACTGCCACTGGCCCACAAGGACCATAAATGCCCTTTTTCTTCCGGTGATTACGAGAGTGAGGTTACTGGCCTGTAAAATAAGAAGTTTCAGTGATGTGAGCAGGCCGACTCATTCACTCTCCATGGTTAATGAGCATGTGCACGTCTGGTACATTGATTTCAACCTGACTATCATATCTAGAGAACTGTCACCTAAAAATTAGAATCATTTTTTTTTTTTTAATTTTAAACTGTTTGTTAATATTTTTATTTTTAGAATTGGAAACAAAAGACAGAAAACAAAGTTTTTAACAGACATAGAAATGCATACTTAATAGGGATTAGTTTAATATATTTTACTTTATTTTTTTCTGAAATTTTCTGTCTTGAAGATAAGTTTGCTCATAACCCTTGAATCATGAACACTTTTCATCATTTTGCTTGAACTCCATTATATAACTCCTATGAACTTTCTGAGAATTTTCGAGTTTCGACTATAAAAAAACTGGACTTTACCGTCATTTTTTCAAGTGTCGGTTTAGAAAAAAACGACGCTAAAATCCAAGTTTATGTCGCAATTCAACAAAAACAAGTTGAATTGCAGAACAACATGTTGCTCTCAAGCGAAATGGAGTGAAGGAGAGGGGATGACTTGGTTTCAAACCAACCAAACCTAACATCCATTATTTCTCATTATGTGAAGTGTGAACAACCGCAATTGAAAGCAGCATGGGCCAAAGGGTGGCAATTTTCCTATCAAGGAATAAATACCATTGATGAGATACGTATACAAGACGTTACATGTTATTTTCGAGCATGGCCCCCCCCATGAAATAGCCCTTTCATGTCATTACTTTCAAATTACAATTTTGACATGGGACTACATGAAGCACTTGAACACATAATTCTCTTGGCTAGACCTGATTCAAATTTGAGTAAAAATATTATTATATATTGTATGGTAAACATTATCAAAGAAATAAAATTACAATGTAGCCTTTAGGACTTTAATTTTTGGACATAAATTATAGACCTAATTACGTAAATTCTTTTGTATATTTTTCTTTATTCTCTTTTAATTTCTTTTACAATCAAATCTTCTAAAATTAAATCGTATAATATATTTTAACAAAAAAAATCACTCACATCCTACTAACTACTCTAACAAAAAAATTGGTGAGCTGTTACAATTTGGTGAGCATTGGACACTTACCAAATGTAGTAAAAAAAAACATTGTTTATTATATTAGTCTCTCCTCTCAATAAAGAAATAATAAAAATCAATAAAATTATTGAGAAAGAATATTTAAATTAAATAATGAAAGTGAATAATTAAAATAAAGAGTGAGATTTATATACTTTAAGAAAAAAAAATAGGTAACTAAAATTAAAAAGAAAATGTAATTTTCTTTTAGTTAAAATTGAACACATCCTTATATTTAAAGAACAAACAAATTATAAAGAGAAACAAAAGCAGAAAAACAACATACTAAACGACGAGACAACCTAATTCAGACAAATAATAAGTACCTCTCAATATCGAAGGAAAACCAAAAAAGTGAAAGTAACGTGAGAATGTAGCAAATTAAAGTTGCGGCCTAATAAAATGAAAAAAACTATCAAAAATACAAATACTCCTACATACTTTAAAATACGAATACTCCTATAAATCAATTGCCACTTATTCGTAGAGCTTTGCAGATGTGTCCACGCATTGTCACGTATTGGAGGAAGGAAAGACCAAATATTTGTTAAAATCCAGACGATTCTCTTTAGTACTTGTCCGTATCAATTATGATGATATCAAGGATTCCTCACATTTCTTAGCACACTTTACCTACTACGTACTTTATAAGTTTCACCATTGTTGTACAATTATAGATAAACTTTTTTTTTTTTGATTTTTGAATTGAGTACAATTATAGATAACTTAACATAAACAAAATGTATCCATTTTGGGCATGACATTAATTACCAAATGTAGATTTAGGTATTTAAGCTCGAACCACCTTAAATATGTCTCTTTTTGGTTTTAACATGGTGTTAGAATTTAGAATTCAATGTCTTTGTGGTCTTTAGTAGTCTCCTCATTGTCAATTTGTCACCCATGCTGGATTTGCATTTTGATGGTGATTTGTAGTTTTTACAATCACGCATGTTTCTATGCGCCGACTCGATTATTTTTCATGCGCTTTTGATGCAACGTGGTGTAGTGGTCCATAAATTTAACAATGACAAAACGTGCAACTCTTACACAAATCAAGAAGAATCAAGAATTTGTAGGAAAACTAAAGAAAAACTCTCATTAGAATATTTTTTTCGACAGAAAATTGATAAAACAACATATTGAACAATCATACTGTCCTTATTATCATTTCAAATTTTTGTCTCTCTCTTCCTTTCGTTCCTTACTATCATTTCCTTTTCTTTTCTTTTTTTCTTTTTTTTTTTCACATTTTAAGAAGATACATAAATTAGGTTAATAAAGAGTTACTATGTGAACATCTAATTAGTCTAAAACTAAATACGATAGAATTATGTGTTTCAACAAATTCTTTATTTTCAGCTCCACAAAAATTTGCCATCTGGTGGAGATTGCAAGATTGATGGATTACTCACAGGAAACAATCTTTACCGTTAATTTTTGTACATAAATATTTTCAATGATTTTTTTTTTTTTCACTAGAAATAAAAACCAAACTCATCTGGCTGAAATTTTATGAAAATGATATCGCCACAAAGATAATATTCAAATTCTAAGCATATCTAAAATAGAATTTGGTAATGATATCATTACAAAGTTAGTAACAATCTAAATTAAAATTCTAAATATATCTTACAAAAATAAAGCTAATTATGTAAAAATTCTAATTTTTACATGTTTAAATAATTAAATCTATTCGAGCAGACCCATACAAAAAAAAAAAAAAATTGATGAAGAGGATCAAATGTTAATGGGAAGTGGGACCTACAGTACAGCTAGACCACGCTATGATAAAAGACCGTACTCCGTATCTTTGACGAGTTCTTGATCGTTTATGGTCTCCCGATATTTTTCACACGATATATTGTTTGGCAGGATGACCCCACACAATAACCCAATCATTTTATTACTTCTTTTTTTATTAAAGGACTATATTTTTTTTTTTCTTCAAACAGGATTTTAGGCTGAATTGAAAAAAATATCTTCTAGTCGAGTTTGGAGACAAGTTTTATCATGAACTAAAAGAAAGACATTGGGTGATCATTTGAGCATGATTAAATATCTAAGCTACCCTAGCCTTTTATAATTTTTCCTTTATTGATTAAGACATGTTTAGGTTTCTTACAAGAAGTAATAAAAGTTTGAACATTTTAATGTCCTAATCAGAAACTTATAGATAAGCTATACAAATATTAATTGTGAAAATAATACTCTACAACTTAATGTCTCCTGCCCCTTCTCGATATAGATGGTGTAAACTTCACGTTGGTGTTATCAAGATTAATTGAGATGCAGCTCTTGCTGCATCCACTAAAACAATAAGAGTGGGGATCATAGCTTGTGATGAAAAGGGCAGCGTCGTAGCTGCTCTCTGTACCACTGTTCTTTTTATCACAGACCCGTCTTTTGCTGAGATATTTACGGCTTGCAAGGCCATCGAATTTTATGAGTTGCAAGAGTTTAACCGAATCATTTTGGAGGGGGATACATTGTCAGTGGTGCAAGCCCTTCGGACGAAGGAGCCTTCTTGGCTATAGTATGGTCAATTGATCAAAGATTGTCGGGCTCGGTTGAACAATTTTCAATTTTGGAATGTGTCTCATACTCGACGAGAGACTAATGAGGCTACTTATCATTTAGCCAAATTTGCTTTTCATCAGTCTCTCCATAAAATTTGAGAGAGAATTTATTCTAATATTATACAAAATTTTATACTTATTGAGTAAGAAGTTTTGTTATTGAATTAATAAAATGCATGAATTTCATCTGAAAAAAAAAAAAAAGAATAACATCAAGTTTAAACTAATTAAATACTCTCCAACTTCCAAGTTTTGACTAAAGATATGGTCAGTTGATATTGACATACGAAAAGAATTTTCAAACGTTGTAACTTGCAAAGTAAATTGTCATTCTCATGTGAATATTAATCAATGCAAAAGACTCTGAACTCAATAAAGAAAAACTGTCATCACGTTTCTTAGCTACAAAACTATGACATTATATTTACTCTTTTGAAATTACTCTTTTGAAATTAATGTAATAATTATGATTATTATATTTTGGTCACATCAATAATTTAATTCATTCTTTTAATAACTTCCTGTGGCCGTGAGTCTTAAGTTCTACGGCCATGCTTGGAGTAAATATCTCATAACTTATAACTTTGGCACGACAAAGATTTTGGTTACGTTAGTTCAAATTTTGGTTTTTTGGCTTTTATTTCTTGTTTTCAAAACAAACAATTTAAGACATAAAACATTTTTCAAGACACATAAACAGTTTTCACTTTTTATATACATTAGAATATTTTTTTTTTTCAATTCAATAAAATAAAAATAAAAAATAAAAAACTCCAAAACATGAACAAACAAAGCCTCTATTATTAGGTGCACCCAAACTTTTTAAATTCCAAATCTAACTATGATCGTCTTTGCCTCCTTGATTGGGGAACCACACTAAAGTAAATCCAAAACCCCACGTATGCCCAAAATATAACATGGGAGAACCAAGAAGATAAAATAATTTCTCATCTCCAAGAATGACCAGTCTCCAACCAAACCAACCGTCCCAGCATGTGCCAAAACCGACCACGATCCTCGCACGTGTGCCCCGTTTTCTTGTGCAAAAATCGTGTTAAATTATTAATTTCCTTAAAAATTTAAGTTGATAAAAAAAAATTTATTCATTTAATTTATATTTTAATATTAACAAAAAAGAAGTGACTTGGCCACCTTTTATCAACAACCCCTCTAAGGGTGGCCACAACACTCTTATGTAAGGAATGGCTCGCAATCACCCCTTAAGTCGGCTGGGTTGTTATTGGGTGGGTGAGTTAGTCCAATATTTATTATATATATGTATACAACACCTCTCTATATATGCATGTCGGTTACCAATTTGACCAAAATGTATAATCTAAATTCGAGTCTCAAATTTACCAAATTAAAAACTAACGTCAAAATGATTAAAAAACAAAAGAAAAAAAAAAAAATTCTAGAATCGAGTCTCTCAAATTTACCAAATTAAAAATTGAAACAAGATCACATAAATCCTGGCTTAGTTTCCCCAATAAAATAAAAAGGTGAAAAAGTTGGAACCTTGTTGGTGGTCCGTCTTCTTTATGGAGATTCAGTCTTTCACATATTTCTCAGCCCCCAGGCCCCACATACTCAGCCACTTTCTACATTAGTTCACTTCTTCAGCTTCTTTACATATATATATATTTTTTCTTTTAAAAATTTAGATTTTTCATTGCTGCACACAGCACATTAAAGAAATCTCTTTGTATCCAACTGTGCCTCAGGTCAGTGTTTAACTGGTGTGTGAGTGTGAGTGTATGCGTGCGTGAACCAGAAGTACCTTGAATTTCTTTGACCTGTTCAGCAATGCATGTAAATAGCTATTCTTTCAAGTTGGTTGGAGTAGTTGTTGAAAAACTCTGTTTGTTTCTGAGTAAGTAGTTGTTGAAGCTAATGGGCAAGTTTACTTGTACGTTGAGCTTACTTCTTCAAGTTGGTATTTTTAATGGAGGGGTTTTGCACTAGATCTGTTTTGTCAAATATCAGCTACTCACCCAATTGTCTAAGAGGACATCCTAACAAATGTATGCTTTCTTTTCTTTTTTTCTCTGTTTGGTTGCCAAGAAAATGCATGAATAGGAAAAAGAAAAAAAAAATGCATACCTTGATATTGGTATCTGTCATAATACTGCATTTTCACTTGATAGAGCTTAACCTCCTCTTGGCTGAACCTTTATACCTATTAAGCTGCCGTGATTGTCTTATGGTGAATCAAAAAATTGAAAGGAAAAAGTAATTTAATATCAAGCTTTTCTTTGGAAATTGGCCCCCTTGCAGCAATCAAATGGAGGGATTTGTAATTATGGTAACTGATCATTTCTTGCTTTGATTTTACAGGTGGTTGCGCTTTCTGGTTTAAATCTTTCAGGGAAGCGTGCTAAGTGTTACTCTGCTACTTGTTGTGTGCTAGAATTCATAGGTTCTTTTCTCCTTCCTT
Organism: Betula pendula; assembly: GCA_900184695.1. Taxonomy (NCBI): domain Eukaryota; kingdom Viridiplantae; phylum Streptophyta; class Magnoliopsida; order Fagales; family Betulaceae; genus Betula; species Betula pendula. The sequence continues at coordinate 51,700 of FXXK01000524.1, read as the reverse complement.
TGTTAGTTCACAACAAATACAGTAATCCTACTAATTCATAGCTCTCGGGCATCTTTTTTGAAGTCACCCTTGTGTGAAAGGACTAAAGATTGCTTCTAAATCCTTATTTTGTTTTAAAAGTTTGGTTTCAAAATCCATTTTCTGTCTTCTTCACTTGGGTGGTTTTTGCATCCCGTCTGGTTCTATTGTGTGAAGTAGAAAAATGCAGAAGCCTCCGCAACCTCAAGACTTTGCTCTCAAGGTTACCTCACCCAAGATTGGCGCGGGTGCAATCACGGGTGATAAGCTCTCTTGCACCTATGACCTTGTTGAGCAAATGCAGTACCTTTATGTCCGTGTTGTCAAAGCGAAGGAATTACCTGGAAAAGATGTTACTGGTAGTTGTGATCCCTATGTTGAAGTGAAACTTGGAAATTATAAGGGAGTTACTAAACATTTTGAGAAGAAGTCCAACCCTGAATGGAATCAAGTTTTTGCCTTCTCAAAAGAACGAATTCAAGCTTCAACTTTGGAAGTGGTGGTGAAAGATAAGGATGTTGTGCTAGATGATTTCATGGGCAGGGTTGTGTTTGATCTCATTGACATCCCAAAACGTGTTCCACCGGATAGTCCATTGGCGCCGCAGTGGTATAGACTGGAGGACCGGAGGGCTGACAAGGCCAAGGGAGAGCTGATGCTGGCTGTTTGGATGGGGACTCAAGCGGACGAGGCATTTCCTGATGCATGGCATTCAGATGCTGCAACTGTTGGCCCTGATGGTGTTGCAAACATTCGATCAAAGGTGTATCTTTCCCCCAAGCTTTGGTATGTGAGGGTCAATGTGATTGAAGCTCAGGACTTGATACCTAACGATAAAAGTAGATACCCAGAAGTTTTTGTGAAGGTTATCCTTGGAAACCAGGCATTGAGGACTAAAACATCACAAAGTAAGAGTATCAATCCCATGTGGAATGAGGACTTACTGTTTGTTGTTGCTGAACCGTTTGAGGAACCCTTGATTCTGACTGTGGAAGATAGGGTGGGATCAAACAAGGATGATACCTTGGGGAAATGTGTGATTCCGTTGCAGAATGTACAGAGGAGGTTAGACCATAAGCCTGTAAACACTAGGTGGTTTAATCTTGAGAAGCATTTGATTATAGACGGGGAGCAGAAGAAGGAGACTAAATTTGCCAGTAGGATTCATTTGAGGATCTCCTTGGATGGTGGGTACCATGTTTTGGATGAATCTACACACTATAGTAGTGATCTTAGGCCAACTGCAAAGCAATTGTGGAAGTCCAACATTGGGATTTTGGAACTGGGGGTTATAAGTGCTCAGGGGTTGATGCCAATGAAGACAAAAGATGGTCGAGGAACCACAGATGCTTATTGTGTAGCTAAATATGGGCAGAAATGGGTCCGAACAAGGACAATTGTGGATAGCTTTTTGCCAAAGTGGAATGAACAATACATTTGGGAGGTTTTCGACCCATGTACTGTCATTACAATAGGAGTTTTTGATAATGGTCATGTACATGGTGGAGATAAAGCTGGAGGGGGGAAGGATTCAAAAATTGGGAAGGTAAGGATTCGGCTATCAACCCTTGAAACTGATAGAGTTTACACGCACGCATATCCCCTTCTGGTCCTACAACCTTCAGGGGTGAAGAAGACGGGTGAAATTCAGTTGGCTGTGAGATTCACATGTTCATCTTTGATTAACATGTTGCATCTGTATTCGCACCCGTTGTTGCCAAAAATGCACTACATTCATCCCCTGTCTGTAATTCAGCTTGATAGCTTGAGGCACCAGGCTATGCAAATTGTGTCCATGAGGCTGAACCGTGCTGAACCACCTTTGAGGAGAGAGGTGGTGGCATATATGCTGGATGTGGATTCACATATGTGGAGTATGAGGAGGAGCAAAGCCAACTTTTTCAGAATTATGGGAGTTCTAAATGGGGTGATTGCAGTTGGAAAATGGTTTGATTCTATCTGCCATTGGAAGAACCCTCTCACAACCATTTTGATTCACATCCTTTTCATTATATTGGTCCTTTATCCAGAGCTTATACTTCCAACTATCTTTCTGTACCTTTTCTTGATCGGAATTTGGAACTACCGACGGAGACCACGACACCCTCCTCACATGGACACCCAGCTGTCCCATGCTCATGTGGTTCATCCTGATGAACTAGATGAAGAGTTTGATACATTCCCTACTTCAAGGGGATCGGATATGGTTAGGATGAGATATGATCGACTGAGAAGTATTGGAGGGAGGGTTCAGACTGTGGTTGGTGACCTAGCTACTCAAGGGGAAAGATTTCATTCTCTGCTGAGCTGGAGAGACCCAAGAGCAACCACTCTGTTCGTTACCTTTTGTTTCATTGCAGCTATTGTTCTCTATGTTACTCCTTTCCAAGTTGTGGGCCTTCTCACAGGAATTTATGTGTTAAGGCATCCCAGGTTCCGCCACAAACTTCCTTCAGTTCCACTCAACTTCTTTAGAAGGTTGCCTGCAAGATCGGACAGCATGTTGTAAGCAAGTATGGGCCTTCATAGCCGCTGTCTCCTCCCTATCATTTTCTCTATATGCCTGAGTTTTATTCTGCACATGTTGCTGCAGCGAGATCCGCGGCAAGTGCATCTTTTTTTCATTAATTTTAGTTGATATGATGTCGGCTTATGGTCCTTACTCCTTACAATATGTAATTTTCCTCCAAATTGTCATCTAAACTATTATCTATTGCAATATGTAAATCTGTCGCCACATTGTTTATCACATGCATTGTTGCCGAAAAAAAAAAAAAAAAAAAACAGCTAAGAATGTCATATTCATAATGAGCATAGAGAATCTAAAAAAGAAAAAGACTCCTCAATTTTTATTTCTTTCCTGAACTGCATATATAATTATGTATTGCCGACAAAGATTTGGTTCTTTTTGTATTAACTTTATATATGCTGATAAATTTGCTAGAAGAGGGGTAAACTTAGAAAGTTGTTCTCAAAAGAATGGAACTTGAAGAGCCTTAATTCACTTCAATTGAATATAACCTTAGAGCACTAGCATCATCGGATACCTTATAGGCCATTCCCTTCCCTAAATATAGGAAAATAGTCAGGTGGCCCGTACGTGGGTCTCAGTTTTAGAAGAGAAGGCCTTCAATTTAGTGCATCTTTGCATGGACGAACCAAAATTTCTAAGGAACGATTTGAAGGAAGGAGAGAGAACTTCCAGTAATTGTGCAAACACCATCTCCATTTTATTAAGAAGGGATATCAGAAAAAGTGGGTGCTTTTTCTTTACTCGTAATAATATATTAAAAATACTTTGGTACTGAGATTGCCTTCTTCAAATACTGAGTTTTTCTTCCACCATCATATCGCTTTACTCAGACTCTATCGCTGACACACAAAAAAAAGAAAAAAATGGGCCAATGTTTTTTGTTTTTTTTAAAAAGAATGACAACCCAGTTTGAGTTTTGATCGGTTGCCTACGGGGTGGTCTAACCGGTAGATTGGTATATGGAAGGGAAAATAGTATATTAGGTTAAATTTCTTTCTTTGGGATAGATAGTCTAACCTAAAAAACAAAGTGATGTGTACGTTCCTATTGATTGAAAATTTTCAGGAAGACCAACCATTAACATTTTTTTTTTACTTCTTCCCACGGGCGTACAATTCTCTCTGCTTTAAAATTGTCTAGTTTGTCGTTTGATAAAATGATTATCAAAAGCATTCAATGCTAGAAAAAAGTTACAGGAAATGCCGGAATGGAATATATACACCTTTACCGATAGTTTTCATTGTGGCCGACAATTTTTTATACGATTCGCAAAATTAATACAAAAGAATTAGTGGGTTAGGAATGATGAGCATGACCTATTTAATTAAACGGGTCAGTTATAGTTGGCCTATATATAGTCTTATATCTATGCATCAACATGCGACATTTAAAATTAACAATTTTTAACACGATTCGCGAACTCGACACGAAAATAATGGGTTAGAATTAAGGGATGTAATTCATTTAATTAAATTGATCATGTTATGATTGACCTTATAATTTTATACGTATACCTCAACATGACTTGAACCCAAACCTGAACACAATATGTCACGTACCCCTGAAAACATGATCAATGCTACATGTCTGCTTAATTTATGTTTTAAAATTAAACTAACTCATAACCCACGCTATGCGTATGATTTTTCATTATAATTTAATTTCAAAACCTAATATAAGAACTTTAATTTTAGTTTAATCCATATAAATTAAAACATGTTAAAATATCCTCATATGTGTAGTTTAAACTGAAAAGAAATGTCAACAAAAAAAAAAAAATAGTAAGAAATTAGCAGGAATTTCTAATATTGAATTAAAAAAATTAAATGAATTAAAACATAAGACCTTTTATTTTAGTATGGGCTCTCTAATTTATATGGATTAAACTAAAATTACGGGTCTTATGCTTTAATTCATTTAAGAGAACCCCTATTATTATGATGAGCTGTAAACTTTACTTTTACAGCCTACAATGAGAGGTTGACGCATATCTAACACATTAAATACAATAGGTGTAAATTTAGTAGGTCTTTTCAAATGGTATTTTTGTCGATAAGTTTTCTTTTGTTCATAAGATGCATTTGATGTTTTTAACTGACATGTTAACTTCTTATTGAATGCTGTAAAAGACGAGTTTTGCACCACATCCGAAATGAAGGTATTCTCTATAAATTAAAACTTGTTAAAATCTTTGTTCCATAGTGGTAGTTTAAAATGAAATAAGCATAAACAAAAATAAATAAATAAATAAATAAAGCACAAAGAAGACCTAAATCCTGATTATCAAAGTATTAATAAAAAATCAGCAGGAATCTGTAAAATTATTTGGGTGATACCTATTATATTTCAATACAAATAAAATTTATATAATTCTAAACATTCTAAAAAAAATACATAGCAAAATAAACAAAATATTTTTTTTATATGAATATAAAATAATATAATCTATCATTCAACATTAAAACGCAATCAAATAATTATCATTTTAGTGTTTTCAAAGAGTTTTTGTTCATTTTTTTCACAACAATAAAAAAAATGTCTAAAATTCAAGTAAATCACACAAACGAAAAAGAAAAATTCCAAAAAAAATCAAATGAATTAAAATATAAGAACCTTGAATTTAATTTAATCTATATAAATTAAAACATGTTAAAATCTTTACTCCCACAGGAGTTGTTTAACTGAAATTGAGTATGAATTAAAATAAAACAAATAACAAGAAGAAAACCTGGATTCTAATTATCAAAGCATTAATAGAAAATTAGTAGGAATCTCTAATGTATTTTCTGTGATACTTATTATATTTCAATACAAATAAAACTCATATAATTCAGTATATTCAAAAAAAAAAAAAAAAGGAGCAAAATAATCAAATAAATAATTTCACATAAAGTTTAATGCTTAATTATCTTTCGAAAGTGACTATTCCTTTTATGTATAACACTCAAATAAATTTTTGTCTCCTTTTGCCTTCAAAAGTAAAAAAACGCTTTAAAAAAATGACTAAAAATCCGGATAAGTCTCACAAATGAAAAAAGAAAAATCTCACAAAACATTCAAATTAATGAAAACATAAGACACTTGATTTTAGTTTAATCCATATAAATAAATCATGTTAAAATTTTTGTTCCCACATGAGTAGTTTAAAATGAAAAGAAGTATAAAGGAAAAAAAAAATGCTATAATTAAAACCTAGATTCTTATTATCAAACCATCAATAGAAAATTAGCATGAATCTTTGATAAATAAATTTTTGCCTTTTTATGCTTTCAAAATTACAAAAAGCACTTCCAAAAAATGTCTGTAGTATGCCGTACAAATGAAAAAAAATAAAATAAAATAAACACAAAATATTCAAATGAATTAAAACATAAGATCTTTTATTTTAGCTTAATCATTTAAATTAAAACATGTCAAAATTTTTGTTCTCATATGAGTACTTTAAAATGAAAAGAAGTATTTTATGAATATAAAATAAAATAAAATCTTTCACTCAAAGTTTAACACTTAATTGTCTCTTTGGTGTTTGAAAGAGTTTATGTTTCTTTTTCTGTACAATAATCAAATAAACATATTATCGTCTTTTGTTAGTCAACTAAAAATTCACGCAATTTATTATTTGAATTCTAAAGTTGCAATTTTTATCAAAGAAAAAACATATAAATAGAATACAAATTGAAAAAAATAAATGATCTACAAATACAGTTAATACCCAATCACAATTTTTTGAAAATGATTGAGTTATTTTTATCAAAGACACAAAACTATAGTTTCATATTTATATATTGATAGCTAAAAAAAATAAAAAAATCTTTTTCGTTAAACGGCATAGAGTATGAGTATTGTTAATCTAGGTTAACATTACAAAACACAAAAGTCAAATAAAAATACACGATAATCTTTCATTAGCCTGCTAAAACTTCAAAACAAAAAATAAACGACTTACAAAGACAATTAATACACAATTACAATTTTTTGGAGAGGGTTGTGCTATTCTTAGTTTCTTATCAAATACACCAAATATTAGTTTAATATATATATATATATATATAGCTAATAATACAAAAAAAAAATATATTTTTTTTCCTTAATCTACAACAAACTGGCATGAGTATTGCTAAAAATTTATACAATTTATTATCTTAATTCTGAAGTTGCAATTTTTATCAATGAACAAACATATAAATAGAGTGCCAAAATAGTTTCATATCTATATATTGATAAGTAAAAAATACCAAAAAAATTATTTTTTTGTTCAATTGCAACAAATCACATAGAGTATGTGCATTGTTAGTACAGATTAACAATACAAAATACAAAATTAATCAAAAATACACTATAATATTATATTAGCCCACTAAAAATTCAAAAATAAAAAATAAACGNCTAAAAACACAAAAAATTTATCTTTTTCCTTAAATTGCAACAGACATGTATGAGTATTGCTAAATATTCACACAATTTATTATCTTAATTCTGAAGTTACAATTTTTATCAAAAAACAAACATATAAATAAAGTACAACAATAGTTTCATATCTATATATTGATAGCTACAAATATCAAAAAATTATTTTTTTGTTCAATTACAACAAACGACATAGAGTATGAGTATTGTTAATCCAGATTAACAATACAAAATACAAAAGTCAAACAAAAATACACTATAATATTCTGTTAGTCTACTAAAAATTCAAAAATTAAAAATAAACGACCTACAAATAAAATACAGTTGACATCAAATCACAATTTTTTGAAGAGAGTTGTGCTATTCTAATCAAAGACATAAAACATTAGTTTCAAAGATATTGATAGCTTAAAATACAAAAAATTTATCTTTTTTTTTAAAAAAAAAAAAAATTATAACAAATTAGTGGGTATAAATATTGTTAATTCAGATTAATAATACAAAATACAAAAGTCAAACAATCGTTAAACTGCAACAAACGGTATGAATATGAGCATTAATAATTCAGATTAACAATATAAAACACAAAAGTCAAACAAAAAAAAATTAATTTCAGTAATAATGAAGTGGAGCGAGAGAGAGAGACAGAAAGACATGATATAAAGAGAGACAAAAATGGAGAGAGAAAAAAAAAAGAAAAAAGAAAGAGATAGACATGGAGAGAAAAAGAAAGGAAAGAAAAGTAAAGAGGAAAAAAAAAGAAAGAGAGATAGATGTGGAAATAAAAGTGGAGAGAAAAAAATAGGAAAAAAAAAAAGTTAAATCACTGGTTCACTCTTAAAAAATATGGCTTAAAAAATCGATTTTTTGCTTAAAAATTATGAGTTCACGCCACATGTTGTAATTTTAGAATACTTTATTTGGTGATTCGAATATATATATGAAAGAACTTGGGCTCTTCATGGGCAGGCATCTATATATATACATATATGAAATGAAAGAACCCTGCCCATGAAGAGGTTCTTTCATTTTAGGTTAAAAATAGACGGTAACACCAATAGTAACTTAATTTGGACGAATCCATACGGAACTAAGAGCATATATACCGACATTTGGCAAAACCTTGGTTACTGAAAATTACATCACTTCCATTATTATTTTACAGATTAAACCAATTTTTATATTACTTATATATATATATGAATGCCATTTTCATTAAAAAAGTTCCCCCCCACCCTTTTTTTTTTTTTTAAAAAAAAATTTTAAGTAAAATTGACTATAATAAGCGTTGACTACCAGACCATAACCCCTAAGTTAAATTTCCACAAGTACTAGATGTACTCATAGCATGCATCACACCATTCGGTCCATTCCTAATCCCTTCTTTAATTCGAATTGCACTTTTTTTTTTTCTTTAAATTATGTCATCTATCACCGATTTTTTTTTTTTTTTTTTTTTTTTTAATTTTAAGTAAAATTGACTATAATAAGCGTTGACAACCAGACCATAAACCCCCCCTAATTAAATTTCCGACAAGTACTAGACGTACTCATAGCATGGCATCACACCATTCCTAATCCCTCTTTAATTCGAATTGCACTTTTTTTTCTTCTTCTTTAAATTATGTCATCTATCACCGACGGAAGTAGAAGGGCCGGCCAACCCCCTCCCTCTTCTAATTACAAATTTATATATAATTAGAATATTTATACATAAATATATAGTTAAAATATTTATGTATTTATGGTTAACTATTTATATATGGCCAATTTTCTTTCTTAATAATATTTATACATAAGCATATATATTTTTCTGCCTAAAAATTAAATTTAAGCCCTGTCAAAATTAAAATTGGTCCTTTGTTAATGTTTTGGCCCCTCGAAATTCTATTTCCGTCCCAGTCATAAATGATGTGGTAATAATATATTGGCCAACAAACTCTATGAAATTTTCACCCTCTATCACACATTAATTTCTCTCTTAAAATTAAATGGAAAAAATAAAAGCTACATGGTTTTGCTATTTCAACCTTTAAATCCCCATATGGGACGTTTGGCAAGAGAGGAACTGTACAATAGTTGGATTTTGATTTTTTTTTAAAAAAAATATTTCCACTTTTTATATTACATCAACCACTCTTTAACAATTTTTTTTACTTTTTATATCACATCAAACACTTTTTATTACCATTCAAATAAAATACTCACTAAAAAACAAAAATTTTCACTTTTCTATACAAAAAATTTACAACATTCTTACCATTTTATATTATATCAAAAGTCAAGAATCCTCTAATTCCAATCCAAATCCTTTGCCAAACACCCTTTCAGTCCCCAAAATTTAGCTTTTATCATTTTTATTGTCAGTTCAAGACCCTAGATCCAATAAATCCAAGATCTTAAAGCATACTTCATCTTTGTTAGCCACTTCAATCTCTCACTTTGCACATAACTAGTCATTGCAAATGTTGCAAACATTTTGACATGTTAATGATAAATCATATTAATTTAGAATGCATTTTAGTAAAACATGTCACGTTGCAAAATTTAATTTGATAGGTAAATTTAATTATTTATTTGCCGGAAGCTTTACATGAACTACCACATTAGCTTATAAAAAATTTATAGTAAAAGTTGTAATACTTAATCAAAACATATATATATATATATATTATTTCATGAAATTTAAGTTTCCCTCCAATTTAATATATTTCTATTATTTTTTTGTTTGTGTCTAGCTATCTCTTTGTCACACATTGAAAATATATGAATTTTATCTGTGCTTTATAAGAGATTTTATTTCTCTTATATTAGAATGAATTTTGAGTAGATATATGCTATTGGTGTCACTTTCTAGACGCGCACGCGCGCTTCGTATTATGCATTGACGCTTATGTTCAAATGCAGTTTAATAATAGTTTTTATTTTATTATTTAAAATTCAAATTTAAATTGCTGTTTCAACAGTTTTATTTTTAAACCGTCTTTAACTGCTTATCCAACAGTTATAATTAAACTGTTTTAAATTGCTCTGTTGATTGAATAAAAAATAGTGTTCTTCATATTTTTCTTTTATTATTATCTTCTAATATTCTCTTATTCTTTTCTTCTATTCTAGAAGATTAAGATGGCAAAGAAGATAATTTTTATTTTTTAAGTTGGGTATTTTGTTTTTTGTTTTTTTTGTTTTTGTTTTTTTTTATGGATGAATTGGCGCATAATGATATAACATTGATATTAAGTGTTAGCATGTGAATTGAGACACCAATGATATATGACAAACCATTTATTTTGATGAAAAAGTGATAGAGGGACTTATTTAAAATCTAGGCAAAACTTAGGGACCATACTCTTGAAATTAGAAACCCAAGGACTAAATTCAAATCATATAAATACCTAAGGATTAAATATGATTTTTCCTTATATATATATATTACACAATGCTGACGTGACAGTCCCAACTAATCATTAGATCAATTCTTGTTAAAAAAAAATTCAAAAGTTAGTTGGGATTGCTACATCAACTTTGTGGGATAATTGTGCGATGAAAAATGTGGTTTAAATGCTAGGAATCATATTTTTATCCCACAATTATTACACAATGTTAACGTAGTAGTCTCAATTAATCCCTAGATCAATCCTTATAAAAAAAAAAAAAATTCAAGAATTGGTTGGGACTGCTGCATCAACTTTGTATGATAATTATAAGATAAAAATGTTATTTATAGCATTTATCAAATATATATTATTTTGCTTTATTTGACTTGTTCTTGAATTTTCTAGTGGGGTCATTTTCATAATGGAGTCATTTTTTGTTCCTATTACTTGACGTATATAGTTATACAATAATTAGTATATTGGTTAAACTATTAGCTATTTTTTTAATAAGGAATATTAAATAACTTCCCCGCGGTTGTAACTTGTAAGAGTCCAACCTTGAGGCCTTTCTCCCGCGCAATTATATATATACGTTACATTTCAAATACTAAAAACAAGAACAAAAAACAACGAAACAAAACCATCCTAGGTTGCCATGTCCGCCATGAATCCAATGTTTTCCCCTGGAAATCCAACCACCGTTGCTCTCGTCGCCACAGCAAATCAGTGGATCCAAGATATCCCTTTGATCAAAGCATAATCCAAATTTGCCTTTTCATATTCGCATTTTAAACAATCTGTGATTGTCTTTCTTTACCTTGTGCGAATATAAAAATTGTATAAGATTTGCCGAAATCCCAGGTTGTCAAGGCAAAGATGGAGTTTTCGAGGCCAGGGTTAAAAGGGAATATCTGGGATATTAGATTGTAAATGCTCGGAGTCACCAAGGAAGTGAGAGAGTGTCTTCTGAGGGGGAACAGTATTGTGGATTTGTCGTGTACTTGTTGTTTAAAAGTATGAATGAGATCAGCAGCTTATAGTTCAGTGTGCTGTGGAACGGCCTCTCCGACGTTTTTTCTCTTTTCTTTTTCGCCACTTGGCGGCCAGTCCGACAAACCGCTTTTGCCCATTTCAGCTCTCAGGTTAGTCTTCTCATTGGCCTTGTATAACCATCTAGCTATAGTTAGAGAGAGAGAAAGATGTGTTAATTGTGGTGTTGGAAGGTGGGGGGAAATTCATATTCTTTGATATACTTGATTTCTGTGGTCTGGAAATTTCTTTTCCCTTTGTTTTGATGTGTATTTCATGTTTTTGTATCGGATTTCTGATGACAATGGCATCACAGAGAGTGGATACAGAGCATATTAAATTGGACCGACCAGTACTAAAGGAGTGCCATTCTTCATTTGATTCATCTCTAAGGTATGTTTCTGTTATGTTCTTCGCTCAAATAATAGTTCTTCCAGTACTTTGTAACAAACCTATTATTTATTCGGGATTTTCTAGGTTATATTGCAATTACAGAATGGGTTATGGATGATTTGTAGAAGAGAATAGATTATGAATTGAATCAAAAAATATCATTCAAGAATTTAGGAACTAAGTCTTACGATTACAAGAAAGGCAAATGCTAACAACTATCTTCTAACTTCTAACTAACTAGGCTAAACAATACAACTCCATGAATAAAAGACCCATTTACAATCAGGCATTCTTTTATATCTCTCGACTGAACCCAGTTGCATAGCAACTTCTACTAGCCCATCTACAGTGCGCACTTGGCCCAACTGAACCCAATCTGTTAGCCACCCATCTTAAGTGTTAAAAACAATCTTCACTTATTTGATCCTATCCGTCCATCTCGAAAATAGTCTAATTACCTTCATTAGAGCATCTCCAGCAATTGTATGTAATTTAACTAGTCAAAAAGCTGTCTTCTCTATTTTACCTACTTATTTTTCAATACAAACTCCAACAAATTATCTATTTCACTTTCTATTTTCTTTAAAATATTATTTTCAATGTTTTTATTATTATTTCTTAATTCAACAGATTCTTTACCCCTCGCCTCTCTTTCTCTCTCTCTCTCTAGACGGAAACTTGAACATCACCAAGTCTGAAACCCCAAGTATTTTCAACATCACCAAATCTGGAACAAAACAGACGATGAAGATCCAAAGCATCGGTTGGATTTGAAAGAATAACACATTGCCTTTGAAATTTGTAATCCCAAATGTGGCTTTTCCCACTGTTTCTTCTATTTTCCCTCATTTCCCTGGAAAATAAATTCCAAACCCTTGCTCTTGAATTTGCAACCAATTCTCAAATCATTTCTCAATTTGACCAATTTATGATCATGGACGTCTCTCTCATCTCATTTCGTTTCTCAATTCGACGAATTTATGAATATGGATGTCTCTTATCGCCGACACAGTAACTGTAGCCACCACGCAAGGCCTTGGGCTTGCCAAATTCCTTCTTTGTCGCCACAACCACAACAACAGCCACGTCTCAATCTCTGCCATTCTCTTTGCCGTCGACCCTCTCGCTCCTCCACCAGTCAAATCGAATTACTCTTGGACTGCTTGCCGAACACTCGTTCTAAAAAAAGCATCGCACAAGGCGGAGATCTTTAGTGGCGATTCCGAGGATAGCGAAGAAGATGACCGCGTTTTCGGCGACGATCCGTTTAGCGGAGGCGTCGAGATTTTCTCCCGGTTGCAGGAACGGCCAAAGATGAAGAGAGAGAAGTGAGTTTCTCCCGGTTGAAGGAAAGACGAAAGAGAAACAGGAGAATAGGGAAACAAAAAACAAAGAAAAAAAATACCCATATTTTATTCATATAGTGTGCTACAGTGAATAACACCAAATTGCTATTTATTGTAGTAGTTAAGGTATTTTAGCTATTCTTTAGCTATATTGCTGGACCACAAAAAGTACAAATATTAGCTAAATTTAGCTAATAGTGTCCATTTAAATAGGATGTTGGAGATGCTCTTAGACTTGTTACATACTTGGGTGTTTGATGATGATAGAAGTGTTGGCAAAACAGGTCTTCTCTTTGTTTTCTAAGCTATAGAGCCATTTTCTTGCAAGCCTCTCTACTGGGCACCCTTTTGGAAGCACCTTTAGCTCAACCTTTCACTTAGCAATTTCATGGCTCTACTGAAAATTTTAAATTTTGACTCTAAGAAAAAGGTTGAGAATTTTCAAGATTCCTATTACAGAGGAATTTTAATACATTCATAACTGGTGTTGAAAATTCTGTCTTCCATATGTGACGACCCGATTCAGAATTACACTGTGTGTTATATATATATTATATATATATATATATATATATATATATATATATTTTGAAAACACACAGTAATCATGAACCGGATCGATCGTCACAGGGTGATAAAAACACTTGTCATACATGTATTTCACAACGTATCATAAGATTATATCTATTCATCAGAGTCACATTTCACATTATATATAAACTGAGCAGAAGCATTTATATATCAATGGAGTAATCAATACACATAGAGCTGACAACATAATTTTAATGATTAAAAGTTTATACTGTGACATATACAAAATAATAGATTATCTACGAAGTCTATACAAAAAGAACACGTCCCACGACGTCAGTCGTAATAGTCAAGGTAGTAGACTACGGAATCGTCATCTACGCTCTCAGAACTTGCACCAGTATCTATTTAACCATAGAAATTATCCATGATTACATAGTCGGAAAAGAGAATGAGTGAGTCAACAATCTCAATGAATAAAAACCCACTAAGTTTTCGTAAAGAACTGAAGATTAATTACATGAGTTTACAATAACAGCTACTAAAAGTATGATATTTATTTTGAAACATGAGCAGCTGATAAAATAAACACTTATAGTCATAAAACATCTGAAATAGTATAATAGCTGGGTACATATATGCACGTTCCAGTATTTCGTTTGTACTTATACACATACGTGCTCAACTATGTTATAAGTATATCGTATAACTCAGTTACACTCATATACAAGTATTCCTTCTCCTATGGGTGAAAACACAAGCATATAAGTATATCTAAGCAATAAAACATAAATCACATATGCAGCTAGCCGTAAGAATATACATATGTGCTTTTCCATTAAACCTCATATGCATACTAATACATCTATGATAAAGTCCAATAAAACAACATATAAAACATCATATAAAACTCATCATATAAAACATGCAAATTCATATTGTTCTCTTTGGTTCCTTGGGGCTACCCGTCACCGCAGACCCCTTGGATAACATATCATCATCATCTCCTCAGGGCTACCCATCACAGCGGACCCCTTAGATTCCTTAGGGCCACCCGTCACAGCGGACCCCTTAGATAACATATCATCATCATCTTCTCAAGGCTACCCGTCACGCGAACCCCTTGGATTCCTTAGGGCTACCTGTCACTGTGGACCCCTTAGATAACATATCATCATCATCTTCTCAGGGCTACCCGTCACGCGGACCCCTTGGATTCCTTAGGGCTACCTGTCACAGCGGATCCCTTGAATTGCATATCATTATCATCTCCTTATGGCTACTCGTCACAACGGACCCCCTTAGATAACATATCATCATCATCTCCTCAGGGTTACCCGTCACAGCGAACCCCTTGGATTCCTTAAGGCTACCCATCACAGCGGACCCCTTGGATTCCCTAGGGCTACCCGTCACAACGGACCCCTTGGATACCATATCATCATCATCTCCTCAAGGCTACCCGTCACAGCGGACTCCTTGGAGTGCATGGCTTTCGCTTCACTTATTGTCCTCTTTTATCACATACTCATAAAAATCATGTAAACATAATTGCCATATTCATTTTTCAATACAAATCTCAATAAGATATCATAAAACTTAGTCCAATTAATCATCTCGCCATACATCATTTCTCAAATACCAATAGCAAATCAAATACCATAAAACTCAACATATCAATATACATATCCGCCATAGTCATAAATCACAATAAATCATCAAAACTTATCATCAATCACTCATCAAATAATCATAAATCTCAAGAAGATAATCGAAAACACAAATCATATCTTATCATAAAATAACATCGGTTCGTCTTTTAGATCATCATATCATTCATTCAAAATTCCATAAAAATATTTATTTTGTTTAACAAATACAACATCTGCTAAACATTAAAAACAAAACACAAAACATTTTAAGGTATGTATCATTCTTAGTAAGTATAAATACTTACCTATTTTCGTATTTTCGCTTGTGTTAACAATCCTCTAGGTTGAATGCTTAAGCAATGTCCACTGCATAATCATATTGCTAAACATCAACAACTATAATGAGTTTCTTGTTCATTTTTCTTCCCCTATTTAGGCGGTTCTTTGTATACTTCCTGTGTACCAGGGCTGTGCTTTTGCGCTATAATATATTTTCTCTTACTTATAAAAAAAAAAACAACTATAAACTCATACTTATTCTAGGCTAAATAGCCTATTATAGGGTTTCTAACAAAATCCCCAAATTAATTTGCTTAGAAACATTTTCAACCATACTCTAACTCTAATATGATATTTGAACACCTAGACTGCGTAAATGTTCATTTTCCATGGAACCTATAGAAAGTTTAGAGTTAATTAACACTCTAAATGTAATTAACCCATATAAATAGCAATCATAGTATTTAAACATCAAAAGCCCCAAATTAATCAAAACTACCAAAAATTAGGGTTTATGCCTAAACTACATTAATTGTGAAATTAGAGTTTTAATCCATTAATTCAACAACCCAAGACTTAGAGAAAAATTAGGGATTTTGAAATTACTTCAATCCAATCGGTAAATTGGATGTTCTAATGTTGATAATCGTTACCCGATGCCCAACAATGATGGAAAACTTGATTTTGCTCCAATCCAAGCTCAAACCCTAGATTTCGGACCCCACACAAATCATAACAATTTGTAAGATTCTCAAGCTCTAAAATCAATGGGTATAATGAAAAGTATGAAAAAAGGCTATGGATTATACCTCACAAAAGAACTATGGCCGAAAACCCCAGCTTCGCTTTCTTCTTCTTCTTCTTCTTCTCTTCTTCTTCTTCTTCTCACAATTTCTCCATCTCTCTCTCTCACTCTCAAACTGATCTCTCTCTCTCGCTATGCTGGTCTGTGAAGGAAAGAGAAGAGAAGAGACAGAGAAGAGAAGAAAAGAAAAGAGAAGGAAAAGGAAAAGAAAGAAAGAGAGGGCGTGCGCGTGACAGGGTGGGGAGAGAAAAAGAAAGGAAAGAGAAAAGAAAAGAAAAGGAAAAGGGGTGGGGAGGGGTGACGTCGGGGAGTAGGGCTTTAGCCCCTTTTTGTCTTTTTTTTTTTTTTATTTTTTTTTCGCAAGGATAAGAGGATAAGATTTTTCCCCCCTAACCAATCATATGGCAATGGGAAATTGTCTTTTTATTTTATTTTAAACCCCCAATCCATCTTATATTAATTCTATATTTTGTTAATTAACAATTGATCCTACATTTAATTTAACTATCATTTACACTTACAAATAATTATTTATCACATTATGACTTATTATTATTATTTCATTAACATTAGCTTAATATATTTTTATTTCAATTCTCTGAATATAATTATTAAATAATATTGTTATATACTATTACCACACTAGCATTATTATTGATTAATATCATTTATATTTTATTAATTCGAATTGCTTAAGGATTATTACCAATAAACTCCTTAATTATTTCTTGGGCGTTACACCATAACTTTTGCTTTTTGTGTGTGTGCCTCTGTGAGTGAATCTAATGATATAAGAAAATAATTATATTGGTGCCAAACAAAAGTTTCTTCCAACTTAATCTTTAAAAGTGTCATGCGTCTTTTAACATGTAAGAAACATGTATATTTTTAATAACATGTGCTTCTCACATGCTATTTTAATAGTATTAATACAAAAAAAAAAAAAAAAGTGTTTTTAACATGTTTAAAGGACATGTTGAGACAGTTTCCAACTCCGGCTGCGCAGGTCACCTGAGAATAGAGAAAGTGTTAGACACAAGAGCTTGCCGGGGTTGCCGGCGGGGGATAGCTCCGATGCCTAAGTCAGTTCTTTTCTTTGAGAGAAAGACTTAGAGTAATTTTGCTGCTTATGATTGTACGTACCTCTTGCCGAACCCATCCCCCTCCTATATAAGTGGCAGTCATCCCGAGGGGCCATTTAATGAAGCCTTCGGGTGGGCCCCTGGCTTCCCTTTAGTGGTTAATGCCCATGCGGGCCATTAAATGTTGTTCCACGTGCCATATGCGTAGTGGTCCACGGTATGTTAATTCCTGTCCGATTGTCACATCAGTCATGTCTTAGTGGGCTTTGTAAGCATCGGGAACTCGCGGGCGTAATGATCGAGGTCGGCGATCATAAATGTTCGCCATGATGGGGCTTGTCCCTTCTTCATAAAGATCGTTAACTCTCTTGTATGGGAGCCGAACCTTAAGGGTCGGCGAGGCTCCTGTAGACAGGAGCAGAACCTCGGGGGTCGGCAGAGTTCCATATACAGAACCGGACGTAGGGGTTCGGCAGGATCCCTAACGCATCGGCCGAACCTTATGTCCAGGGTTCGGTGGAGGGCTTCGGCTTGGGCTAGACCTGCATGGGCCATGCTGCACGAGAGTCAGGTGTGGGCTTGACTGTAGATCCGGGCCCAATCCCCAACAGGACACATAACATTTTTAAAAATTGGGTTGGAAGAAATTATTTCAACCTAGTTTCGATATGGACAACTTTCTTCTATGTCTGTTGCTGCTAAATGATTAGAAGCTTCAATTTACTTATGCAGGCTTTTGTCCAGTGTCAGTGTCTGGTTTTGCTGTTCTTCTTGGCTTGACTAAACTTTTCACTTTTTAGAAACCCTTTCTCTTCATGATAATAGATAATAAGACATGTAAGAGTTTGGTTGCATAGTCCTACACTTGGTTTTGGTTTGGAATTCTAAATTCAAGGCTTGAATTACTCATAGACACACTTGATGTAAGTTAGAATCCTATGGAACTTGAACTTACTTTGTTAGTTGATCTCAATAGGTACTTCTAGTAGGACTACTGAAGTACAGAGAAAGAAGATGGACCCAAAAAATTTGATAGAAGATCAATTCTCCAAGCTGCATCCATGCCTGCCTGTGAACACAAGAATTGGGATTATAGGTGCTGGTCCAAGTGGCTTATCAGCTGCTTATGCACTGGCCAAGCTTGGTTACAATAATGTGACTGTGTTAGAGAAGTACCATACTGTTGCAGGCATGTGTGAATCAGTCAAGATTGAAGGTAAAAGTTCAAAATTGTATGTCCTATCTTCTAAACCTGGCTTGTTATGTCATGGATTAAGGTTACATAGACTATTCTTACAGGAAAAATCTATGATCTGGGTGGTCAAGTTCTTGCTGCAAATAGCTCCCCTGTTATCTTTCACTTGGCAAAAGAGACTGGGTCTGAACTAGAAGAAATGGACTCTCACAAGCTTGCCCTCATTGACAGCTCTACAGGGGAGTTTAAAGATATTAAAGTGGCAGATGATTACGTATCTGTGATCTCACTGACCTTGGAACTTCAGGTCAGTGTCTTTACTGTTTTACATATACATTATTTCTTGATTTTACAACTTGGCAATCATTGAATCTCCATTTTTCTGTCAACAGGAAAAGGCAAAGGACTCGGGTCGAATTGGTGTCCATGCTGTAAGTGAATTTGCTTCAGACATAACCCCTGCATACCTAGAGGGTCAAGGACTCAAATCTGTTCCGAAATCTGTGGCTTATGGATACACTGCTTCTGGCTATGGATTTGTTCAAGACATGCCTTATGCCTACATTCATGAGTTCACTCGTACTTCCATGGCTGGGAAGATTCGGCGATTCAAAGATGGATATACAAGTTTGTGGGAAAAGATCAGTGAATCACTGCCAATAGAAGTTTACTGCAACACTGAAGTATTGGAAGTCAAACGCAACTCTAATGGTGTCACTGTTAATATAAAAAATTGTGGAGAAGTCAAAAGTATGAAGTTTGATAAGATCATCATCTCTGGTTCTTTTCCTTTCAAAAATGGAAGCACTTACAGATCACCAATCTCAAATACTACAGGTCTGTTGATTTTATTTCTCAATTTCCTTTTATTATTTTCTCACGGGGAGATGCCTAATTATGTAATCTTATAGCAGAATATGAAACAGAAGTAATGGATATGGGTGATCTTGAAAAGGAGTTGTTCAGTAAAGTACAGACAATTGACTACTACACTACTGTTTTGAAGATAAAAAGGCTTGATCATATGCCTGTAGGGTTTTATTACTTCGGTGAATATATGGATGACCCTGCAACAATTGGCCATCCGGTTGCAATGCAAAGATTCTATGCTGACACTGATATATTTTTGTTCTGGTCTTATGGCAACTCCGTTGACATTATGGGGCCAATGGTCACTAAGCTTGCAATCAATGCAGTTAAAAATATGGGGGGAGAAGTAGAGAAGGTGGTTCTACAAAGGCGATTTAAATACTTTCCTCATGTTTGCAGCCAAGGTATGACTGCTTTTATGTAGTTTGTCCCTGCCAATTAGAATAATTTCTAAAATTTATTTATAACATTCAAATGCAGATATGAAGGATGGATTTTATGAGAAACTGGAATCTAAACTTCAGGGATTGAAGAACACATACTATGTAGGTGGGCTCATGGCATTTGAGCTTACAGAGAGAAATTCATCATATGCCATGACTTTAATTTGCAAGCATTTCGCAAATAACAATTCCTTGCCAATGTTTCCTTATGTTAAGGTAGTTTGACATTCCAAACAATTGAATTGATCAATGAATTGCTAAAAATCCACATATGATGAATTGAAATATATATATAAATATTTTTTTGCAGAGTCTCTTACCCTTGCAAGAAAAATGTTGGAAGAGTCCAATTGAATTAGAAGAATGTCCAGGAGTAGAATTTCCTGATTTGCCTTCCCTTGACGGCTATTTGAAGCACTGGGGAACTCATGGAGTCACTCAAAACAAAACCCTCTATACTTGGATTAATGAAGAAGGGGCGGTGGTGTGCCAAAGGACTTATAGAGAACTTCATGCCAATGCTTCATGCATTGCTCAGAAGCTCTTGACAAGTCGAAATCCAGTCATCAAGCCTGGTGACAGAGTTCTCCTAATCCATGTCCCAGGTCTGGACTTCATTGATGCCTTCTTTGGATGCTTAAGAGCTAAAATCTTACCTGTCCCAGTTCTTCCCCCGGATCCTTTGCAAAGAGGTGGGCAAGCACTTTTAAAAATTGAAAACATTGCTAAATCATGTGGTGCAGTGGCAATTCTGTCAACCATTGGTTATCACTCAGCAGTTCGGGCAGGTTTCGTGAAGAATCTAATCTCTTTGACAGGAAAGAATGGGAAATCCACAGCTCGCTGGCCTAATCTTCCATGGTTGCACACAGATTCTTGGATTAAAAACTCCAAGAACCTGGTTTCAGAAGATCTAGCTGATCGATCTGAATCTCAGCCGAGTGATCTATGTTTCCTGCAATTCACTTCAGGTTCAACTGGTGATGCCAAAGGAGTTATGATAACTCATGGAGGGCTCATTCATAATGTGAAATTGATGCAAAGGAGATATAAGAGCACCTCCAAGACTGTACTAGTAAGCTGGCTTCCCCAATACCATGACATGGGATTGATTGGAGGACTATTTACAGCTCTTGTTAGTGGTGGATGTGCAATTCTATTTTCACCATTGACATTTATCAAGAACCCACTCTTATGGCTTGAAACCATTAGCAAATATCAGGCTACTCACACTGCTGGCCCCAATTTTGCTTTTGAGCTAGTGATTCGAAGACTGGAGTACCCCGACAAAGACAAGGTTCGAAAATATGACCTTTCTTCCATGACTTTTCTCATGGTTGCTGCTGAACCAGTGAGGCTGAAAACTCTGAAAAAATTTGTTGAACTTACCCGTCCTTTTGGCCTCTCTCAAGAGGTGATGGCTCCTGGGTATGGCTTGGCAGAAAATTGTGTTTTTGTAAGTTGTGCATTTGGGGTGGGGAAACCCATTTTCATAGACTGGCAAGGAAGAGTTTGTTGTGGGTATGTGGATCCAAACAATGCAGATGTTGACATCAGGATAGTCAATGCAGAGACTGGTGAAGAACTTGAAGAAGATGGAAACGAAGGAGAGATATGGATTAGTAGTCCAAGTGCTGGAATCGGCTACTGGGGTAGGGAAGAACTGAGCCACATAACTTTCAGAAATGAGCTTCAGAATCATCCTGGACGTAAATACACTAGAACTGGAGACTTGGGACGAATCATTGACAGAAAGTTGTTCATCACTGGAAGAATCAAGGATCTTATCATTGTATCTGGAAGAAACGTTTACTCAGCAGATGTAGAAAAGACAGTTGAGAGCTCATGTGAACTTATACGCCCAGGTTGTTGTGCTGTCATTGGCGTTCCTGAGGAAATCCTAATGGCGAACGGGATTTTAGTTCCTGATGGGTCTGACCAGGTTGGTTTAGTTGTGATTGCAGAGGTTAAGGATGGTAAACCTGTTGGCAAGGACGTTTTAGAACAAGTTCAAGCCTGTGTTGCAGAAGAACATGGAATCACTGTTGCTTCAGTCAAGCTGATCAAGCCCAGAACCATCAGTAAAACAACATCTGGAAAAATCAAAAGGTTTGAATGTCTCAAACAGTTTGCTGATGGAACTTTAAACTTGGTACCAGAACCAACATTATCAAAAAGAACGTTGGTCCGCTCCTTCACTACAGGAACTTGTAAGGAGGGAAAAACACCTCGGCCTGAGCTAGTGAGAAGTTCTCTTCTACCAAGCCCCCTCAAGCTAAGTAAGAAGGAGATAGTGGAGTTTCTGAAAGGCTTAGTTTCCGAGCAAACTGGTATTCCAATTAAGAAAATCTCTGCCACTGAGAATCTGGTGTCTTATGGAATTGATTCGGTTGGAGTTGTCAGAGCGGCTCAAAAACTTTCAGATTTTCTAGGAGTACCAGTTGGGGTTATAGATATCTTCACTGCAACCTGCATTTCAGACTTGGCAAGCTTCTCAGAAAATTTACTAATCAAGTCTCAACCACAACCAATGAGCTCTCCATCTGAGACTCCAGAAATTGCGATTGATTCCACTGAGCTTGTGATGGAGATATCAAAGTCCCGACAGTTGGGTATCTGGCTATTCCAACTTCTGGCTCTTCTATATGTTTCTTGCATGCTGGTCTTTCCTGCTTATTTATCAATATCTGCCTTTATAAGTTCCATTTCAGCGATCCATTTAGCAATAGATAGAATGCCCTGGTTGCATTGTTTGATTTCCTTGACTTTAGCTCCTCTTGCTTGGATCCTTTGCATATTATCCACTTGCATTTGCATTGCCTTCTTTGGAAATTCTTTCTTAAGACCAAACTATGCCTTGACCCCTGAAATTCCCATCTGCTCATGCGATTTTGTCAAGTGGTGGGCACTTTACAAGGCCCAAGAAGTTTCTTCCAAAGTTCTGGCAGTACATCTGAGAGGAACAGTGTTTCTCAATTACTGGTTTGAGATGCTTGGAGCAAGAATTGGATCCTCAGTGTTGCTTGATACTATTGACATCACGGACCCATCTTTGGTTTCCATTGGAGATGGAGCTGTGATTGCAGAAGGGGCTTTGCTTCAAAGCCATGAGGTAAAGAATGGAGTCTTGAGCTTCCTCCCAATCAGAATCGGCCGAAATTCTTCGATTGGCCCTTATGCTGTTATCCAGAAAGGAAGTGTTTTGGGAGAAGAGGCTGAAGTACCACCGTTGCAAAAGATTGAAGGAGGCAATCATCTATTTAAATCTGCTAAGGCTAACAGTGTTCAGAAGGTAAGTGCTATTCGGATTCTCCATCTGACATTAGCATAGGCATAAAAAAATGTGTTAATTACTGTGGATTATTCTAAAAGGTTAAAGGCTTGGAGATGCATGTATTTTAAATAATCTGAATATCTTTGTCTCTTTGTTTTCATGTCAGTTAGTTGCGTGTTATATAATTGTCTTAGGTTTTAATTACTTTTCCAGTGACTTCTCATGCATCGCAAATATTGTATACACACCACGCACTATGTCATTGTTTCTCTTGTCTTCAATGATAGCATTAAGCAAAATGGGAAATCATCCATCACATCATTATAGGTGAATCTTAAGTGAAGAACATAAAATGTTAGAGCAACAGAGTTTTACTTTCTTCATTCCTTCTCTTTTTATCTTGCAAGGAAATCTTTCAATTTTAAGGTATGAACATGTGGTAAATATGAACATATGAAGCTATCTAAAAATTTGGGAGTCAAAGTAGATTATACAACCTAGCACTGGAACTTTGTCTAGTAAGAGTATAAATACTAATAGTTTTTAAAATAAATAAATTCCAATTAATGGTCTTTTCCATTTTTTTTCTCATTTTACATTTTAACTAAAGAAGGTGTTGACGCTCATTCTTCCATATTCAACATCAATACATTGTTATGAGGCATTGCTTTCAAGTTTAACAATCATTTTCATACAACTAAGAGATGATCTAAACTCATGTTCTTTGAATATAATTTCAGGGTCCAGTACCAACAAATGTTGCCATTTACCACTTTATCGGTATCTATTTAGTTGGTTTACTCAGCTCTCTCTCAGCAGCTATCATCTACTTTGTCTACATTTGGTTATCTCAAAAACCTCTTTCTCTTCAATCCTTCACATTTATTTGCATAGCTGGAAGCTTCCACTGGATTCCATTCACCATCATTGCATATTGCTCGATGTTTGCTCAACTCCCTTCAAGCTCGACCAACTTTGCTGTCACAATTTCCAGTGCTTACTTAGTTCATGGCATGATACTCAGCCTACTCACAAGTGCTTTAACTCGGTTACTCAGTTGTAAACAAGAAACAAAACATTCCCACGTAATAACTTGGCTTCGCCATCGAATTACCATAGCCTGCCACCTCAGATTTACCAAGCTCCTATCTGGAACAGAGGCGTTCGGCATCTACTTACGCCTTTTGGGAGCAAAAATAGGCAAGCATTGTTCTATCAGAGCCATCAACCCAGTTTCGGACCCGCAACTAATTTCAATAGGTGCAGGTGTTCATCTTGGTGATTTCAGCCGGATCATTGCCGGGTTTTATTCCTCCAGTGGGTTTACCAGTGGGAAAATTGAGGTGCATGATAATTCAGTTATTGGGAGTCAAAGTCTAATCCTCCCTGGTTCAGTTGTTCAAAATGATGTTATTCTTGGTGCACTTTCTATTGCTCCAATGAATTCAGTACTCCAAAAGGGTGGTGTTTACATTGGGTCTCAAACTCCAGTGATGATTAAGAACACAATGCATGGTTTGGATGAAAGGATAGAAGAGATGGACATGAAATACAAGAAAATAGTTGGTAATCTGGCTGCAAATTTGGCTACCACAACTCTGAAGGTTAAAACAAGATATTTCCATCGAATTGGGGTTAGTGGGAAGGGATTCTTGAAAATTTATGACAACATTAAAGGTTTGCCGGATCACAAGATCTTCTGTCCAGGACAGAGCTACCCTGTCATTGTCCGACATAGCAATAGCTTAAGTGCTGATGATGATGCAAGGATCGATACACGTGGTGCAGCATTGAGAATTCTTTCAGATGAATCAGGTGGTGACTCCCCACTCCTTGACCTGACTCTAAAAACAGGCAAGGCATTTTATGCGCGCACAATTGCTGATTTTTCAACATGGCTTGTTTGTGGGCTTGCTGCAAGGGAGGAGCATGTCAAGCGAGTCCCACATGTGCGTGATGCAGTCTGGAATTCCCTCCGCAGAGCTGACTCATATGCTGAGCTGCATTACCACTCAAATATCTGCAGGCTCTTCCGGTTCACTGATGGACAGGAGATGTATGTGAAGTTCAAGCTGCGGCCTTATGATGAAACTATCAAGGAGGATTTTGGTAAGGTCGAGCCTATTGGAATTCTCCCACCTGAAACAGGGGTGATTCCTAGGGATGACAATGACACTCGCCCTTTGCTTTTTCTTGCTGAAGATTTCCAATGCCGTGTGAGTTCACCTAATGGGGTTCGTTACATTTTCCAACTACAAGCCCGGCCAGTTCCACATGATGAAGCCACCCGTGACATTGCTCTTGACTGCACCAAACCATGGGATGAGGTCGAATTCCCATATATCGATCTTGGGGAGATTATTATTGATCAAAACCTCTCCAGGGAAGAATCGCAAGGATTAGAGTTTAATCCATTTCTCCGATGCCATGAGGTGGATGTCATCAGGGCTTCATCATGCTCCCAGAGTGCTTCAATTGATCATGGTCGGTCATTGATATATGAGATTTGCCAGCATTTGCGGAATGGCGAACCTCTTCCAGAGTCTTGGAGGATCTTCTTAGAACAATCTGACGTCAAAGTAGACCTTTCTGGTTGTCCAATGGCTGCAGCAGCATTGGAGAAGAAAGACATAAAAGTCACTCTTGCCAGGACTTGGTACCAAACCTTGTGGGCTATTTCAGCTCAACCATTACTGCAAATAGTTCTGCCTTATTTCATGATGGGTTTAATAATATTTGCTCCTATGAGCTGGGTTATGAACTTGAAGGATGCCAAGAAGCTCCCACTGCATTGGTTGCTTCCCTTCTTTTGGGTGTCTTCGGGCTTTTTGGCTGGCTTAGCATGTGTTGTTGCAAAATGGGTTCTTGTTGGAAAGAAGAAAGAAGGTGAAACAGTACTAATTTGGAGTACAGGAGTCTTTATGGACACTATATGGCAGGCCTTTAGAACTTTAGCTGGGGACTATTTCATGGAAATGACGAGTGGTTCTATGTTGTTTGCACTATGGATGAAGCTCATGGGTTCAGATATTGATATGGACCAATTAGGGGCTTATGTGGATAGCATGGGAGCTTTGTTGAATCCTGAAATGGTGGAGATTGAGAGGGGTGGATGTGTGGGAAGAGAAGCTCTACTTTTTGGGCACATATATGAAGGTGAAGGAGGGAAAGTAAAATTTGGGAAAATCAAGATCGGAGAAGGTGGGTTTGTGGGAAGTAGAGCTGTGGCCATGCCTGGGGTGAGAGTGGAGGATGGGGGCAATCTAAGTGCTCTCTCCCTTGCCATGAAGGAAGAAATTGTTAAGTCAAGGTGAAGGGTTGATGCTTATTATGTGACATGTCTCATCCCTTTTTCTTTTTTTTTCCTAAGCACTTGTCTCATCAATCTTTAATTAATGTGATAAGTAGTAGGTTTTTTAGAGTAATGATACACGTGATTTCCATGTACCCTTTTTGTGTTCATCTAAAATTAATGTAGTTTTTAAAATCACTATTAAATTTGTAATATACTATTATCGTATTTTGATTCAATGGTGATTGATTTTAAAAGCCACATCAATTTTAGATGGACACAAGAGAGTCATATATCATTACTCGTCTTTTTATGCTTATACAATATATATACATATGTATGGCTGATCCTTTCAATAAATTACCAAAATTAAAGTTTATTCTTAGGTGGTAAAATACTAAATTCTGAGCACAAATTAATTGTAATATTATTGATTCATATATAAAATGAATACAGACGGATATATAGGTGTTAGTTACTCTCATATGAAATATTAATTGATGCAAATGTTCAGCTAACGGCCATTAATCTTAACCGGTGTTAATTAATTACTCTTCTTCTATAAAATATTGGGAACTTTTTTTATTGGCTGACGTGGACGTGGCAGTGCCACGTCAGTTTGTAAGCGCTTATAAAGGCGTAATTCTGGTGGTAGTACATACGCGTACCATTTTTCTGAAAGTAATTCTTGGAGAATAGTACGCAGTAGGCCTATCATTTTCCTGCAAGTAGTTCTTGGAGAGAACAAGAAAGCTTCTTAATTGACTAGCTATTCGACGACGATGCTGATCTTCGACGACGATGAGTCCCCCTCGAAACTCTTCGAGGGTGCTCCTCAGGACGCAAGTCATTATTATATGGCTATGGGAAGGATTTCGCAGCTCATGTCAAGAACCGATGAGCCGTCCAAGAGAAAGGAAATTGAAGAATATTTTCTTAAAAGTAAACTTAAGTTCATTGTCCTTGATCCTTTTCAGAGGAGGAGGAGGGACAGCTGGAAGCGGTTATTAGAAGATAATTCTATCTTGGAAGACAAGAACGCCTTCCAAGAAGTGGTAAAAAGAAAGATGAAGGTGGAAAAGGTAAAGCTGTCGTCGTTCGAGGAGATGCTAGCGCTGCACTAGTCCAAAAAGCCAAGAATTGCATTAATTAGTTTCGAAGAAGTAAATAGTTTTTGGAGCGCTGATAACCTGGACAACAAGAGGGCTATGTTGAGAATAGGAATAGAAGACCTCAAAGCGCATTTGGACAAGATTAATCTTGGAAAGGCTAAAGAGGTTTTGATGGAAGCGATTGATTTCTTTTCGGTTGAAAGGAGCTGGCGTTTCTGGTTATGCTGGGGGTGCGAAGAATGAAGCAGCTTTAAGGCTCCCCTTCTTCCAGACTAGCGATGGACTTTTCGGTACCAATCCCGAGGAGATAAATCTCAGGGACGACCATTCCGCTCTCCTTTTGGATGAGAGGATATTGAGCGGAGCATTTGTGCCAGACAATGCAACTAGTGCCAAAGATTGTACTGATCCATTCATTCGTTGGCTATATATACATGGAAGGTCCTGATATTGAAGAAACATTAGTCGCATGGAGAAGCGTAAAACATGCCAGCAGAAGCCAAAGAAGGCTACTTTTGGATATTCTAGAGGTCGAAAACAAGTTTTTTCTAAGAAATTCGCAGCATAAAAGAGAACACGAAAAATATAAGAGACCGGTGGTCAATGTAGAGAATCTGTTGGTTACAGAGAACAGAAGTCTCCATCCCCAGACTTATGAGTCGATCCTTTTAATGAGATGGGACGAACTTACGGCTCAACTTGGGGCTGCTGAGGGGAGGTTTTAGTTAGACGTCATCTGGAACCTTCTGAACGATCAGAATGAAGGCACTACTACGTACTGACATGCTTGCAGCAATCAGGATGCAGGCGGATCTATTGACTCAAAAGGTGAGTGTTCCAAATTCCAATCATTAAATTACATGGTAAATAAATTTGATGTCTTTTTTTTTTTTATGTAGTTTTTGGGTCATGTGAAAGTTGCTTATAAATGTGTAAACGATGTGGCGCATGCAGTTTTACCAAGTTACTGTTCAGTTCATGGAGATATATGCTGCCACGAAACACACGAGGATGACTCTTGAGGAGGTGTCACAATTGGACTACCGATTTATCATCGTGCCTATGTTGAAATCCTACTTGAAGGTTTGCACTAATTAATTACTTCTTTTCTTGAATGTTCTTAATTACCTTTGTGTTGGTTTTTCTGTTTTAATGTTTTTGGGACAAATCTCTAGGCACACCTGGAGGATTTGGTCCACCAACAGATGCAGCAGCAGTAGTGAAATCTAATGCAACACAAAGTGTCTAGCTTCTGAAATCTTGTAATTGCATTCATTTCGATTCTAAATTCAATAATAAACAAACATATATTGTTCTGATCTGTGTTCAAAATCCTTATTAGTGGTGACCCCTTTACTTATTTCCATACTTGTAGTGATGCAAGCAATTCACTTACAATTTTCAAAAGATTAGAAAGCTATTTATAATTGAGTAATTATATATGTCAAACTCTATGTTTACCTTATATATACCAAAGTTTATGTGACTTTTAAAATTATTATTGGATCACAAAATAGACATGGGGATTGACATGTATCATTACGAAAATATCAAGAATAATGCATTTTATAAATATATATCGGCCCAAATTGTCATTCTTAAAATATCATGGGCTAAGGTAGACATCATTTACTTGGAGAAATTAATGGCAAAATTTGAGGTGTAGACTTGGGAGAGTTTTGAAAATGATGGGTTACAACTTACAAGGATGATGAAAACTGTTGCACATGATTAGCAAAGGTTTTCAAATATGAGTCCAATTGACAGAAGAAGCAGATATTTAATTAAGGGGGGACATGCAAGAGTATCGAAATACAAAGTCAGATTACTGTTCTTTTGTCTAAAAAAAAAAAAAGGCCATAATCATGGGCACATACAATGAGGAAAAGGCAGTTTATTCTTTATAGAACAAGAGCTAAAAGGCAATCATTATGTGCATTAAATAAATAAATTGCCATATGGACTTTCCGCAAGTAACTGAAGGGACAATACTAAATCGAAGTAGTCATAAACGCAGACGAAATAGTAGAATGAAAGAAGAACACATTAGCATACCTATAGTAATTTTTTTTTTTATTTGTTTATTTTTTTTATAAAAAAAAGGCACCGTCATCTAATGGACTGATAACACTGAAAATAGAAACATCACTTTTAATCTAAGCTCTGACGTATCAACTCTAATAATTTTTAACAGCTCATCCAATGGCTCAAATCATTGGCATCAAATTCATGATTGAAGGGGCTATCAAACTGAGGTTGATTCATTACATTCTGTTCATCTTCGTGGATCTGGAATCCAACCAACTCCACATCAGTGTGGTTTAGATCAGGCAGAGTCAGAGAGATTCTTAGCTCAACATGTAGACGTAGCACTCGATCAGCAGGGTTTGATCTGACACGGGCTCTTTTTCTCCTTGTTGCTCTTCCCCTGGATCTTTATCCTGGACAGGAGGAGGAGGAGGAGGAGGAGGAGTCATATTGCGTAGATTTTCTGAAGGTTTTTCATCCATCGTCAACACCGATGTTGAGGTTGAGAGAGGTAGAAAAGAGAACTTTTACGTTACAAACAAATGAAACAGAAGAAATATCCAATAAAACTGACTGATTCTATTTCATTCAATAAACTAAACCGCTTAAATAGAAGCAAACTCCTACAATCATGGACCCATTAAGCAACCGGAACTCCTAAACTAAAGGACTCATCAACAAGCAGATTTGTAGGACCTGGTTATTCACTCGCTAACATCGACCAACCGATAATAGTTGAAATCGACCACTACAGACTACAGAGTCCTCGGATATTCCTAAGAAACTCATTGTAGATATGACCGATATATCCACCCCACACAAATCGTCCGGGTTTAGGTCTCTTGGTTTTTTCACATCCAAACTCTGCTAGAATTATGGTTGGACAATGGATTGAGTTTAAGATGGCGGTTGTACAACCTGGGCTAACCTTTGGCCCATCCAACTCAACTCTGGCATGATTAGTGTATGATAGATTGAACAACCAGGTTCTGGGCCAAAATAAATCTGCCTCATTTCATGATGGATGGGTTTAGTAATCTTAATTTGCTCCTCTGAGCTGGGTTTTGAGCTTGAAGGATGCCAAGAAACTCCCACTGCATTGGTTGCGTCCAGCTTCTTTTGGGTGTCTTCAGGATTTTTGGCAGGATTAGCATGTGTTGTTCCAAAATGGATCTTGTTGGAAAGAAGAATGAGGGTGAAACGATACTGATCACTTAGACTACACGTGGGTTCTATGTTCTTTTTGGTGTCTTTCATTCAATGCATTCTATTACTATTAATAGAACGTGAAATATGGAATTTGAATTGACTAAACTCCCACACGTTTGTTGGGGGATTCAGATCTCCTCAAATTATTTTAAAATCTAAGTTTCTCAAATTTTAAAATGATACATAGTATTTGGAAGCATTCCTGTTTTTTCTCCTTTTTTTTATGTTCGTTTAAGGAACAATAGCAAAGATCTTCCCTTGTAATTCCCTTTTTTTTTTTCGGCCCTTTCCCCTCTTTGAATAGGAAAAAAAAATGAAGGAAACAAAATGGCACATAAAAAAAGAAAAGAAAAAGAAAAGGCAGTTTGTGCCTTACAAAGAACTAGAACTAAAAGGCAATCATTTTGTACATTAAACAAATTACCCTAAGGAGTTGCTCAAGTAACTGAAGGGGCAATAATAAATCGAAGTAGTCATAAACACACGTACTAGTAGAATGAATGAAGAACAAAATGAGCATACCTATATAAAAAAAAAAAAATTTATCGTCCAAACAGAAAAAGCCAAATATCATACTTTCTCATTTAGCAGTCTAAGAAATTGAATTATTTACAAGAAACCCACGACTGTCATTCCTATTGAGAGCAAAGTGAGGCAAAATATTAACAGGAAAAGTCGTGCCTCTGTTCTTTTTGTTTTCAAATGATTAATTATGAAGATTCAAGTTGAAGTCACCGTCATCTAATGCACAAATGATAACCACCGAAAGTAGAAGCATGTCCAGTGAGTCGGGGGAAATCCCTTAAGCTTGGTCATCAGTGGACGCTGCACTTTTGCAGTCCCTGGACAAAAATAACATCAAAAAAAGTGTCACAAGGCCAAATTCTTAAATCGAATAATAAAATGAGAAACATGTTAACAAAAAACATCACTTACAATCTAAGCTCTGACGTATCAAATCTAATGATTTTTATGCACCGAAGCATTGGATCAAATCATCATCCAGCCAAAACTCATCCAATGGACTCGGACCATCAATTTCAAGATTGAAGGGGATGTTCAATCCTCCACAATCTAATGACAGGCTATCAATTGCAGGGCCAAACTGAGAATCAAAGCAATGCAACTCCCCTCCAGGAATCTCGTTTGCACTTCTATCCAGTGCGGGGACATGGACTCCAACTTCCTCTGGCCTAATGTGAGGTTCATTCATTACATTCTGAGACTGCTGCCAGTCATGTATGTGCCTGTATTCCCCTGACGGATTATACAAATTGCTAGCATCTCCATGATGCATCTCAGTGTTTTGCAGAGAAGGAAAAAGCAAAGGCCTTCCACCCACATACATGCTCTGAGTGGAAATTACATTGTCAGAAGGTAGAGGAGAGAAATTATTAAAGTCAGATGCAGGTAGCTGAGGTTGGGCATCAAGATCTTTCTCCTGGGGCCTCAAAGCTGCAATTATACTATTTTCCTGTTGATCTCCATGGGTCTGGAATCCAACTAACTCCACATCAGTGTGGTTTACATCAGGCAGAGAGATTCTTGGCTCAACATGTAGACGTTCGTTCTGAGACGGTGCAGGCACTTGATCAGCAAGGTTTGATCTGACACGGGCTCTTTTTCTCCTCGGTTGCTTTTCCCCTGGAGCTTTATCCTGGACAGGAGTGTTATTGCGTAGATTGTCTGAAGGTTCTACATCCATCAGCTGATTTCTCCTATCATCTTTAGATGAAACAGAACCGACACCATCGTCAACACCATCAACATCATAGTCACTGTCACTACTAATCGCAGCTTGCTTATTTTCACCACGGCCACCTCGTCGCGTCTCAGTTACACCAGATGTCCCATTATCACTACTGGGCTGCCGAATAAGGGCTTCCTCTCTACTTAAAACCCCCAACCAGATTGCACTCTCCTTTGCTGTCATCTTATCCTGTAAGCACTTTGACTGGCGGACATGCCTCCTTATCTTTGCAATGTCAGGTGACATATGCTTTATCACAGCTGTTAATACTCCAACTTTCCACATCTTCTTCAAATCATGTGGTTTCTTATAAGGCGGACTTTGACCATGTGGTAGCCCTAATTTTACCCACCAATCTTCATTCCCAGTAGGCCACCAAGGTGGTGGATCTCCCTTTTCTAGTGGGTACTTCCTTTGAGGGGGGTCACAGTGTTGCATCAAAGAAGACAAAAGTGACCCAAGAGTTGCATCTTGAAGGTCTTGCAGAATGCTCTGAGAGTTCCCATTTCGAATGTTATCCGCCTCACTCATGGCAAGACACTCTGCTTCATACTTGGCAATGGCTGCTGGCCCATTCTTATCAAACTTCACCTTTTCTTTCCACCAAGCCCTTATGTTATCAGAAGCGCCACTCACTGGCTTGCCCTTCTCAGGAATGATACCATACACAAATCCCTGAGCTTTGCACACTTCCATCAGCTTTAGCATATACTTGAGAATCCCATCTTGTGCTCTAGACATTTTCTTCCGCCGAGCCTGATCAGTGGTCTGCTTGGGCTTCTGCTTCTCTGCAGCTTGCTGCGCTGCAAGCTTCTGTTTTTCCTTAATCCTTTTGAGTTTGATACGGTCCTTCCACATTCGCCTCTCCAAATCATCGGCTTCAATCTCTTCATCACTAACATCTTTATCCGCTATGTTTTCACACCTTAAGTCGTCAATTTCTAAATCTGAACAGTCGCCCAATGTGTCATCAACCATCATTAGGTGGCCCATTGAATCAATTTACAATAACCCTCGGTTGGTTGCTGAGAAATGATTCGACTAAAACAAACAGTTGTACCAGGATCCTTAAAAGCACAAGGTTCACTTTTATTGGATAACAAAATCAACCCACAATCAAATTCTTTTGAGTATTTGATTTCTTTTCTATTCCTACCTTTTGTCAGCAAACAAACAAGGCAGAATTATTGATAAGATCCAAAGAACTCCAAAAGATTCAGGGAAACAACGCGCTTCCTCTATTCAATCCAAACCCCATCTTTCTGATGATCTTAAACAGCCGCTACCTTTCGTCCAGAAAACAAAACGCCACTACCATAACAATTCCTAAAAGGACATTAGAATATGAGAAATGAAATTAATATACAAGACCCAATATCCCTTATCAGATTTATAAACAAAGCCACCTCTCAAAATTTCCACAAAATTGAATCTTTTTAACAGATAGAAACGGCCTAGTTTCATAGTAATTCAAATACCAAACTCATATTCTATCAAATCAAACGTAAACAGTCCCAAAATAGAACCAATTGAAACGGGGCAGAAAAAAAAAAAACGTTATTCAACTACTTCTTAAACAATTCAATAACAAAACGACCAATAGAGAGAAAAACCATGAGATTGATATTTTGGGTATTGAGAAATGAAATGAATTCTTACCAAATTTCAGCTCCAAGCTCTTCAACTTCAATCATCTAGTATGAAAAGTCCCGGATTTGAATGTGAACTTTGCAAACCGTCAAAAATTATTTAATTTTTTTACTTCATTTATCGAGGAGCTGACCAACGAGAGAGGAGGATAAAGATGAACCCAGAAAAAGGCATGTGAGTTTTGGCCAGAAAAAAGAAAAGAAAAATGAAGAAAATTCAGTGCGGAGAGAGAGAGATGCTGAGGCGGCCAAGAGGGCTTACAAAGGTGTCACAAAAAGTCAGAATCACCCCAAGGCAGCATGAGGCCTCATATCCTGCATCGTCAATAACGTAATACTGGGTGGGACCCATGAGTTTCCCTTCGACGGAACTTGTAAAATTCGATTTGATATCTTCTCTATCTTAATTCCACCTATTTTTAGAAAATTTTAGCAAATTAAAAGGGAAATACCTATTATTAATGCCTTTTTAGGGTAATTTTTTTTATTTATTTTTAATATATTCCCATATGACGTAAAGCTGAAAACTGTTTTGAGTATTTATATTTTAAATTATTTGGTTTGTTTTGAAAATAGAAAACAAAAATTAAAATGAAAAAAACTTTAACAATTAAGGGGAGGGACAAGGACGAAACAAAATTTTAAGAGTGGAGAGACAAAACTAAAACAAAAAGATTTTTAGAGTACGAATTAATTGGAGGAGGTCCTATCTTATAAAAATGCCTATAATTTAGAAAAAAAAATTCAAACTTTTATTGCATTTTTTAAAAATGGGGGTGGGCGAACCCCAAAGCTTAGGAATAGTTTCGCCTATAGGAGAAAGAATAAGAGATTTAAACTAATCATTTTGAAACAATAGGGATTTGAGTGGTAGGATTTTGGCAATTTAGCAAATTAATCTCATATTGAAAAAATGAATTGTCTACCTAGAATGAGATAGTTATTTAGAAAGTAACAATCATACAATAATTGATATCATCTACATATTAAGAATCACTTGTCTCTTGATTTTTTTGCTTTAATTGAATCACCTATACATCTTTTATTTATTGATAATTGATGTAAATAGTATATAATTCGTCCAAAGAAATCTAAGTTGCACTATTTTACAATTGTTTTGTTAACAAACATATTAGAGAGAGTCTAACTTCTTATACTTTGCCCATAATTTTGGAAATTTAACTGCAATTATGGTAAATGGGTTGATAAATAATGAAAATGTTTGGTACCACCACTTTTGTTAAAACTCGTTACAAACTTGTATGACATTTTACATTTTAGTAGTTAATATGGTAAGTGTAACATGAAAAATAATATCACTTTGTAAATTTGGTAAGTATCATATGAACTGACACGTGGCAGTTAATATTTTATTAGCGAAAGAAATTAAAAAAAGAGTAATGTTACATTTCTAATTTTTTTTGTCTAACTCCATCCAACTTTGTATATGTAGCTTTTTTTTTTGAAAAATGCTAGTTTTCCTACTCCATGCATCCAACTCATGTGTAAGTTTTTTTTTTTTTGAAAAACACAAAGAAAGTTGGATGGGGTTGGANTGTTTGGGTTGGATACCAAGCGTCTCCCTTTTTTTTTTAAGAGTTTGCTTGTGCATTTATGGGGCCTATGTTTGTCCACATATGAAAAGTTGGACGGAGTTGAACAAAAAAATTGAAAATGTAACATTACTCTTAGAAATATATCATTAGACTAAACTATTATTAACTACATTATTGTTTGAATAATTATTAATTTCTATCTTCTTTCTTAGTGCAAAGACTCACCATTCGTTGTATATGGATGTAGAAATAATACCTTCCCTCACGTAAATGATAATGATTGAATTTTGTTAACATTTTTCTTCTTTCATTGTTTGTTTATTTACTGTTTCTTTTTTTGGGCATTTCTCTTCTCAATTATATAGCCTGGTAGGCTGGGTTCAGTGATGTCTACGTATATAAGACAACATTGTTGAGATTTCCATATATACAATATCCTATTAGGTTCATGCACTCAGGCTTTTTAATTCCTTTACAAAGAACCTTCGACCTCTCCTTTTTAAGATTTACGCTTTTAAGTTTTAATGGACATGGGTTCATGTATTCTAATGGTGTGCCGCTGTTTTTCTATTCTTAATTAGTAATAAAAAATAATCAGCCTTTCACTATCTAAACGGTCTTAACTATCATTAATTGGTGGTGATGATTCCATATAGTACGAGGAGAATCAACTTCTTTTTTCATATATCTATTGTACGTAGAAAATTGTAATTAAATGTAAATAAAGAGAAAAATGAAGATAAAGATCTTGGGTGGTTCCGCGTGGTTCCGCGTTATACGCTTACATTCATCAAGGGAGAAGCGTTTTTTTTTTTTTTGAAATGAAATATCATTAACGCAATTAAGAAGACAAATCTTGCTCTGCAAGTACAATGCTCGTAAGAAAAACAGGATAAGATCCCCTCCAAACAAAATTGAGGGATTGAGAAGTAGCAGCTTTTGCAAGTCGGTGGGCAGCACCGTTTGCTGCTCGCAAAGTATGGGAGATAGTCCATTTGGGTATACCAGATAGAGCAGTATGGGTAGCTTCAATCAGATGACCAAAATGGCTCCAACAAGGTCCAGGGTGCACCAGAGCTTGGACGATTTCCTTGGCATCACCTTCCAACTGTAAGCGTTGGACTCCCAATTCAAGACAAAAGGACACAGCTCTCTATAGGCCTATAGCCTCAGCCACCACTGGATCGATAATACTGGGAACCAACGCGCACATCGCAGCCACAACACAGCCATGTTCATCTCGTAAAATTACCCCCACGCCCATCCGATTCCCTTTCACGTCGATCCCAGCATCCCAATTGGCTTTTAACATCCCTTGCTGCGGTTTTTTCCAAAGGATTTGTGCTCGAGAAGGATTAGGCTCCCATGAGGACGGAGACCACTGAGCAGACTGCCGGTACTCCGCCAAAATGGCTAATCCTTGCCGGATAAGCTGAATCGGAGATGTGAGACCGCCCCCAAAAACGACTCTGTTTTGTCGAAGCCAGAGGCAGCGTGAAAGAGAAGCAAAAACCTCAAAATCAGATTCATCCAGTGACGCCAACAGAAATTCGACTAACAGTATGCCGTCATCTTCCCGTATTGTTTGCTTCTGGATTTTCCGGGAACACTCCGACCAAACAGCAAAAGCTGCCGGGCAACTCCAAAGGACGTGTCCAATGGTTCCCGGAACAAGCCCACAGATTGGGCAATTCGGATCAGTAAGGATCTGTTTCTTACATAAATTGACCCTAGTGGGAAGGGTATTAGTGCATACCTTCCAAAGAAATGTCTTCACCACTTCAGGTACCTTAAGTGCCCAAATTTTCTTCCAAACCCGACGCTGGAGTGGAGCCACAGAACACTCGCCTTGGTTACGTAAGAGCCCTTCTTTTGCAATATGATACGCGCTCCGAACAGAGAAAACACCATTTGCTGTTCCACACCACACCAAAACATCTGGCTGCCCAACCGGACTGGGAGCTAAGCCACAAATTCTGGAAGCTTCTTCTGGCCAGAAAATCGAATGAATCAGTGGAACATTCCAGCTATGGGAAGCAGTATCAATAAGATCACAGACACGGGACTCCATAGGTAGGATGCGAACTGGAGTCCGGACAGAGTAAGAATGAGGATTAGGGATCCATTTGTCATACCAAACCCTTATGGATTCCCCATTACCCACCCTCCACACAAGGCCTTCCTGCAGTAAAGAGCGGGCCTTGAAAATGCTACGCCACGCATAAGAGGGACGGGCTCCCAGATTGGCCCTCAGAAAATCGTTCGTCGGATAATATTTAGCTTTCATCACTTGAGCCATTAGGGATTCAGGTTGATGGAGGAGTCGCCAGCCCTGTTTGGCCAACATGGCCAAATTAAAGCTCTCCAAATCCCGAAAGCCGAGACCCCCTGCCTGCTTGGACAGTCCCATCTTAGCCCAACTCAGCCAAATCAGCTTCTTGTCATTTTCCATGTGTCCCCAAAAGAATTTGTTCATCAAACCATTAAGCTCCCGACATAGAGTTTTAGGTAGCTGAAATACGCTCATACTGTAGGTGGGCATCGCTTGGATAACAGCTTTGATCAGAATCTCCTTACCCCTTTGAGAAAGGAACTTCTCTTTCCACCCATTCAACCGAGCCCGAACTCTGCCCGTAATTCCAGCAAAGGTGCGTCTTTTTTGGCGCCCAATAAGTGCTGGTAAACCCAAGTACTTCTCGTAGCTACGTGAAGCTGAGACCCCCGGAATTGAGAATATGTGTGCTTTGAATTCCGCCCGGGTATTCCGGCTGAAAAATATAGAGGTCTTGTCCTTATTAACCTTTTGTCCGGAGGCTTGTTCATACTGTTCAAGAAGATCATGAATAACACACCATTCGGAGAAGGTTGCACGACAAAAAATGAGGCTGTCATCCGCAAAGAAAAGATGGCTCACATGAGGGCCTCCCCTCGCAAAGGGTAAACCCGTAAGACGCCGATCCCGAACCGCCACCGAAATAAGGGAACTCAACCCTTCTGCGCATAATAGGAAGAGATAGGGAGACAGCGGGTCACCTTGACGGAGGCCCCTAGTTGGGGTGATGAGCCCTTGGGGTGATCCATTAATCAACACTGAATACCTGACAGTCCGAACACAAGTCATAATGAGATGGATCCATTGTTCTGCAAAGCCCAACTTCGCCATAATGGCCGCCAGATAATCCCACTCGACACGATCATATGCCTTGCTCATATCGAGCTTAAGCGCCACGAAACCTTTCCTTCCTCTCATTTTTGAGTCCATAGAATGGAGAGCCTCGTAAGCCACCAATACATTGTCCGAAATAAGCCGGCCAGGTATAAATGCACTCTGAGTACAAGAAATAATGCTAGGCAACAACACCTTCAACCGATTGGCTAGAACCTTTGCAATGAGTTTATAAAAGACATTACAAAGACTTATAGGCCGAAAATCAGTGACCCTTGTGGATGGAGATACCTTGGGAATAAGGGCAAGATAAGTGGTATTGATTTCTTCATAAAAAATGCCGGAGTTCAAAAAATGGAGAACCGCTGTCCGAACCTCCCTGCCAACAGTAGGCCAATGATGTTGGTAAAAACAAGCCGAAAAACCATCCGGCCCCGGGGCTTTAAGTGGATGCATTTGAGATAGGGCTGAATCGATTTCCTCCGATGTAAATTCACGCAACAACTGAAGGTTCATATCTTCTGTGACCCGAGCAGGCACCCCACTAATACTGGCCTCAATACCGGTAGGAGAAGCTGTGGAGTAGAGAGATTGAAAGTAGTCAACGAAAACCCTGTCCACATCCTCAGGTTCTGTCCACTGCACCCCCAGCTCATCAATGACAGAATCTATTTGATTAATTTTCCGTCGGTGGTTGGCCCAAGCATGGAAAAATTTTGTATTACGATCCCCTTGACGAAACCAGTTCCGTTTGGCTCTCTGTTTCCACCTTAGGTCCTCCATTTCCAGCAAATGATGGATCTCATCTTGGAGCACTTTTATAAGATCCCCACTCTCTAGGTCCTCACGTCGTTGAAGAGATTCAAGCTGCCTGGTTTTCTGAGTAATAGCCTTAGGAATATTTCGAAATTTATTACCACTCCACCCAGTCAAGGCTTGTTGACAAGATTGAAGCTTGCCACGGGCAGTCGTCATTGCATTGCCACCGAAAGATTGAACCGACCAGGCTTGCCTAACAATTTCCTTGCACTCTTCATCAGTGTTCCAACAAGCTTCAAATTTAAATAGCCTACGCTGTCGAACATATCGTCGCGGCTTTGAGAAGTTGACCACAAGTGGGTTGTGATCAGAACTCCTAGCAGCCAGCACAGAAACCGCAACAGCAGAAAACCGGTTGCACCACTCCGGGTTAGCAGTGGCTCGATCCAAACGTTCCCTCGTTAGATGACCAGTTCCATGACTATTTGACCATGTAAACTTCGGTCCAGAGAATCCCAAGTCAGCAAGACGACATACCTCCAAGGTTGAACGGAATTGCTCCATTTGGCTTTCACTACGTTGAGCTCCCCCAAGCTTCTCAGACTGGTCAGTGAATTCATTGAAGTCACCAACGCACAGCTAGGGGATAGGATCGAAAGTACGCAGATGAGCCAAAAGACGCCAGGAACTCTCCCTGCAAGCTCGATCAGGCTCTCCGTAGAACCCCGTGAATTTCCAAGGAGCAGGAGAGCTGGACAAAGTGATAATAGCACTAATGTGGCAACGCGAATAGTTCTGAATCGCCACCTCGAACTCCTCCTTCCATAACAGGGCAATTCCCCCACTCAGACCCACTGGGTCCACAGTAAACATTCCTGCAAAACCCAACTGAGAACGAACTTGTTGCATACGGACATGACGGATTTTGGTCTCCATAAGAAACAAAATCCGGGGATGCTTCTCCTCACCATCAGGCGGAGATCACGAATTGTCCGAGGGTTCCCAAGCCCCCGGCAATTCCAGCTCAAAATAATCATTGATTCTGGCGGTGCTGTCTAGCAGCCACCGCCGAAAAAGTGTGTGAACCACATACCTCATTAAGGGCCGTTTTACCTTTCTTGTGAGTAGCCTCAGAGTTACCCATTCCTGGACCCATGCCCGCCATACGTTTCCGCCTTTGTCCCCGAGATGCCTCCTCATCCTTACTGGCAGAACCTCTGGCTCGCGCCGTACGCTTCCAACTTTTAACTGAAATATGATGCTTGCCCCCCTGCGAGAAGCCTGTCTTTCCCAGAAGAGGAGTGCCGACACCAGTTACTGATTCAGCCCGACTGTCATTGAGGGGAGTGGGGGGATCACCAGATAGGACTGAAGATGGGGGAGCAAAAGACAGAGAAGAAATCCCACCCGTCAGCCCAGGAGAATCTTGACCATGAGCTGCAGAAAGCCCATGAGTAAAAGAGATGCCCGGCCCACCAAAATTGTCTGAAGACTCTGGCCCAGTAGGTTTTTTCCCTGTGATCGCAGCTGGACCCGACCCATCACACGTTACTTTCACACTTGTAACGCCAGCAGAAGTAAAGACAAAATTGGGAACCTTCTGGGAACATTCAAAAGCCGTATCACCCGATTGACCAGCCGTACTATTAGCCACGTCATGCTTATTCCCCAAACCGGAACCATTATTACGAGAATCAACTTCATAACGCTCACGATCATTCTGGGGAAACATACATGAAGAGGGAATCCCAGTATCTGCGCTCTTTCCATCTTCAGACCGAAACGCTTGTGGCTCATTCACTGCATCATTAAATGATCCGGAAAACACGCCCCGCCCCGCTGAGGAGGAGAGACCTGCTCCAACGGACCGCCGTCCACGGCCGTCCCTAGGAAAATTATAGGAAAATTATGGTAGGTAGAGAAAATAAAAGAATGATAATCAAATATTTAACAAGGAAAATAAATCAACCTAATATAGAAAATTCTATATTCTAACATTTATAATGAACCAACGGCCTTTAGTATAAGTGTATTACAAATTAACTAACTTGGTATACCACCTAAGTCACTAAAATGTGGATTGCTTCATGATAGTGCATATGGTATTTACCATGTTTACAAAGTGACATGACAATTAGGTTGCATTTACCACATTAACCTCTAAAATGTACTGACTACCATGTAAATTTATAAGGAATTATAGTAAAAGTTGCAGTACTCCAAGTATTTTTATTATGTTATGGCTAAGAAAGGAAAAAAAAAAAAAAGTATATGCATATATATGAAATAATATAATGGAATTGTTTGAAATCGTAATTCTTTTTTTTTTCCTTAAAAAAAAAAAATCAGTTTTATTGCATTTTAATAACTTTACTACTTACTTAGAATTTATTTGGCACTGCAATTTTACAGACCAAAAATACAATTTTAAACTAAATCAGTTTTATTGTAAGTGGTACGATTTTAAAAGCACACGATTTTAAAAGCTACATTTTAATTTTAAAGATTACACTGTAATTTTATCAAATATTTAACTATATTTTTAAAAATTACACTTTTAAATCACACATTTTAAAATCACAAACTCAAACAAACATTAGTATCTCCTCCTCTCTTACACTCCTCGTGGAATTGTTGACCTCCTTCCCTGTGAATCCTTAGGGGGTTAGGAGAATTTAGCTTGTCTTCCTTTGTTACTTCATGTCAACTCCTCGTGGAATTGTTGGCCTTCTCCCTGTGAATCCATTGGGGTTAGGTTAGTAATTCTTCCGCCTAGAATTGTTGATAGTTGCTATAGGAATTTATTCTGATAATTATTGTATGTGACACCACATGTTTGAGATTATAAGTGCGGCAAAAAAGATTATACGCAAAAAAAAAAAAAAAAGTCCTAGCTCCCGTCACTTTTGCAATTACTTTAAAACGTTTTTGTGTTGGATCCAACTCCTAGCTTATATAGAAGGAGATAAACCAATACATCATACACCTGCTTATACAGAAGCATTCTCTTTTTCCATTACCATTTAAATAATGCTCTCACACCTTTTAAAGAAAGGTCCATATTCTACAATCAATAGAAATGAGGCAAGGGTTGACTACATGCGCACTTTCTGATAATTTGAAGTTCGCGGAAAAAAAAAAAAAAAAAAAACCAAAGACTATAGGGTGCGTTTGTTAAATCCTTTTTACTCTCATAACACAATTTCGAAATTTGCACACTGACAACTGCCGCAGAGGATTGTACTTTTCGGCCAAAAGTTTCAAATTCTTAACATGTTTATTCCAATAATGCCCTCAAAGTCTATTTTAAAAACAAAACTGAATACATGAGTCGTGATTTTAAGCAGCCTGGGCTGATGCACTGTTGCATCAGCCCAGGCTGCTGTATAGAATTACCGCTGAATACATACATAAATATGAGGGTATTTTAGACCGAAATATATTTTTTTCAACAAACTTGCAAGTGTGTTGACTTGCAGTGTGCAGGGCACACTGCACGATAAAAGGGGATGGAACTTGGGGCGTTACCAAGCAGAGCCATAGTTCTGAACATCAATTATTTATGGATGTCAATTATTATTATTATTTCCTGTAATAGCAAAGGACAACCATAAAAACAAGCTTTAAATGGATCACAGCAGTTAGGCTTGCTTCAACTTTTGGTTGCTCTTTTATTATCATAAAAGGGGATTTTCTTTTGACAATTTCATTATTAATGAGTCTCATCTTCTATCGAACTGGAATACTGAATTTATTTTTTCAGATGTTAATATATTGTTGTCCTCTTTTGTTTCTTAGAAAATTTTTAAGATTTTTAGATGTGTCTATGTTTATATGCACCATGTCACTAGATGAACCGCTTTAAACTTTATTTTTTATTGCATTACCACTTTCTATTCCTTTATTTCTTCTATTAGATGTAGAAGTGACAAAAACTTTTCTTTGTAATTTTTCCTTTTTCGTTTCCCTTATCTTTAATAAAAATAAAAAATTAAAATTTTAAAAAAAAAAACAGAAAACAAAAAATCGATCCCAGCGAGTTCCGAGTTCTATCCCATGTCACACCGAGTGAGAGTGGACGTGGGACTGGAATAGAAAGTAAAACTCAGGAGGCTGTACAAAGTTTACTTTTATTTTTTTAATTTCCTTTGGCCAGTATCTTATTCTAGTTGGAAACCAAGTGGTTTTATCATGATTGCTCAGAAAACCAGAAACAAAACAAAAAAAAAGAAGAAAAAAAAGTGGTTTTATCATGATTAATGTTAAATACTAGGGTTATATATGTTTGAGACACGGAATAATTATTCATTAAAATAGCTCTTATTAAAAAAAGAATGAGTGTAGTGAATTAGTATTGTAATAGCTATTCTTATAGTCATGATGAAATGGTTATTTATTCAATTGAAGGAATAGTCATTTCTCTTAATTTAAGAGGAATAATTATTCCTTCAATTAAATGAATAAATATTCTCTCATATATAGTCATCGGAATAGCTATTTTAAGACTAATGCATTACACTCATTCTATTATTAATAAAGGCTATTCCTTGAAATAACCATTCCGCGTACCAAACATGTCCTAAGAAGTTTCCATCTTATCTCTATGGGTTAACGCGGCTGTAGTCATCAATTCTTATATTAATTTTTGTTAAAAAAAAAACAAAACTCAATGGTTGATAGACACTGACACATCATCTCTATAAAATGAGTGTATAATATGTAGCTATACTCTTTTATCATATATCCGGCCTTAATTCTCTTCTTATCATAACTTATTGAGTAATACTCTTCACACTCATTTATTACACACATTCTACATTGGCTAATATGGCTTGCTTTTAACAATTTTCATTTTGTTTTTGTTTTTTAAGTGGTTGATATAAGAAGCTACTTAAAATATACAACGTCAACTAATGTGAAATGAGCGTTCATGAAAAAAACCATTACTCTTAACTTATTTTAGCATGTCATATTTTATTCATTTTTATAAGAATGCTGCTAAAAGTACTACAACTTTTATTACAAGTCTCTTTTA
This sequence comes from Betula pendula, assembly GCA_900184695.1. Classification (NCBI taxonomy): domain Eukaryota; kingdom Viridiplantae; phylum Streptophyta; class Magnoliopsida; order Fagales; family Betulaceae; genus Betula; species Betula pendula. Next base: position 6,910 of record FXXK01000524.1, on the reverse strand, counting down.
ATTATAAACTATAATATCCCAAATATTTTCCTTTTTATAAAGCCATCTAAGATATATTTTTTAAGAGTATAGCATATTTGAATATTTTATAACAGTAACCGCATAAACAAGTGGATCTTTTAATGTGAGTTTTTTTTTTTTAATAATAATAAAAAGTAATTGCTATGATATAAAGTTGAAAAAATATTGTGAATTTTTTGTACAAAAAAGTAAAAAAAAAAAATGTTTTTTAGTGAGTTTTATTTTTATTTTTATTTTATTTGAATAGAATTAAAAACTGAGGAATATATTATAAAAAGTAAAAAAATGTTATTAAAAAGTGAATGATAAAATATTATAAGTTGAGTTATTTTTTTTTTAAAAAAAAAAAACAAAAGGTGGAGTTCACAAACAGAGCCCACGATCTTCTTATTTTTACTTATCCACCTAAAAGTTTTTTAAAGCATAAACAAGTCATTGTAAATTTAGGTGCACCATCAAGCTTGCTTTTTCAACGGTTGACTCAAGCCTTACCAGCTCTAAAGTAGTCGTACTTGGCTCCATGCAATGTGGAGGGGACGAGTTTTCTTTCTTTCTTTGTTTTAAATTTGCTATTGCAAATGACGGTGCATGCACCTAGCCCCATTGTTTAATGGTTGAGAATTCCAAAGCCCTCATTTGTGTCCTTTTAAAGTTAAAATTATTATTAGACTTATAATAAATTATTATTAAATTTTAATTTAATTATAATTTTAAAAAACAAATAAATTAATAGTTATAATTAATTATCATATACTAAAACACTTATTTCTGCGTGTTAAAACGCAATTTAGAAATCTCTTTATCAAACTAATTACTTCACATCATTTTCTCGACCACCAAATGTAACCCCACCAATAATTATATCTGTTAGAATATATTATTTTTTTATTATTATATTATTCCTTACTTTATTTAGTTTAGGGTTTTTTTATCACCACTTATAACCTCTCTATAAATAGAGGTATTTGTAATAGTACAATATACACTGAATATACAAATTGTAGTCCTTATGTCTCTTTTCGCTTCCGCTCTCTCTCCCTCTCTTCTCCTCACTTTTCTCCAATATATTTAACATGATATTAGAGCCAATTTCTTGTAGCCTTTAATAAATGTCTTTGATGTTTTCTAATGTTTTTTGCACGCCGTCAATTTCAGCTCAAAGTTTCTGTCCACTCAGCCTCCACGTGCCTCCCAAATATTCTGTTGTTCCATCACCTGCCACCCAAAGCTTCTGGTAACGCGGCCATGCGCCTCCAATTGCAGCCAATCACCTCCGTGGTAGCGCCAAACGATAGATCAGACGCCGACGAGTCCAAATCCGTCGAGATTGCAGCCATTCAAGCTTTCATGCGCCATATGATTTGTCATTCCATCCACACGCCACCACTCGCTAACACGCGCCTCCATGCATCGAAAACTTTCTTCACGCGCCTCACATGCTATTAAAGAGAGGAATGCTGGACGGTGATGCTGGGATTCCGCTCCAGATTCCCTTCGCACTCAACTCAGTGGGTTTAAATAAAAAAAAATAAAAAAATAAAAAAAAATTAAGCACTGAGTGCCTGGAGGGATGCTGGGAGGGATCCAGCATCACCTCCAGCATTCCTCATTAAAGAAAGGTCATTATATTCACAACTCACTAGAATTAAATGAGGCAAGGGCTGAATACGTACGCACCTTAATTCTGATGATTTCAATATAGGAAAAAAAAATATATAATATATACTATCCATATATATACTATATATATATATACTATATATTTATAGGTATATATATACTATATATATAGTATTATATATTCGACATTCCATAAACCAAAAGATGTGATGCTCAGATTAAAGAATTTTTTTATTTTTTTGTTTTTGTAATAGCAAAGGAAAACCATAAAACAAGCGTCGAATCGCTCCCAGCTGTTCCGAAGTTCTAATCCCATGTCACACAGAGTAAGACTGGACGTGGTCGACCGGCAGTGCCAACTATACAGAAAGTTAAAACTCAGGAGCGCTGTACTAAGTTTACTATTAATTTTTTTAATTTCCTTTGCCAGTATCGTCAGAAAAATAAAAAATTAAAAAAAATTAAAAAAAATAGAAAAAGTGGTTTTATTATTAATGCACGAACTACTTCTCTATTTTAGCTATATGGGTCATACTTTTTTTTATCTTATCTTTATGGTTAACGTGACAGTATTCATCAATTCTTAAATTAATTTTTATCTAAAAAAAAAAAAATTAATGATTAATTGATACTAACACATAGTCTAATAAAATGAATTTTTAGAATATGTAGCATTACTCTTTTATTATATAAATTATGAAAAAAAAAATAGTTTTAACATATATCCTTAATCATTTTCTTATCATAAGTTATTGAGGAATGCTACTCTTCACACTCATTTATCACACATATTTCATACCGGTTGACGTGGCGTGCATATTTTAAACAGCTTTCATTTTGATTTTTTAAGTGACTAACATAAAAAATTACTTAAAACATACAATATCAGTCAATGTGAAATGGGTATGAAGAGTAACTTTACACTAACTTATTTTAGCATGTCATATTTTATTTATTTTTATAAAAATACTATTAGAGGTACTACAACTTGTATTACAAGTTTTTTAAAAACTATAATATCCCACATATTTTCCTTTTTATAAAGCCATCTACGATATATTTTTAAAGAGTATGGCATATTTGAATATTTTATAATTAACTAGGGGGATGATACCCGTTGGTACTGGATTCAGTGGACCTTTTAATGTGTCTTCTTATTTTTACATATCCATCTAAAAGTTTTTTAAGCATAATCACAAAAAAAAATAGGGTTTTTTAAGCATAAACACGTCATTGTAAATTTAGGTGCACCATCAAGCTTGGGGTTCTTGTTTTCTTTTTCTTTGCTTTTTCAAAACCTTACTATATAGCTCTAAAGTAGTACTTGGCTCCATGCAATGTGGAGGGACGAGTTTTTTTTTTTTTTTTAATTTCAATTTGCTATTGCAAATGACGGTGCATGCACCTAGCCCCATTCTTAATGGTTAAGTAATGTCTAAACCCCAAAAAAAAAAAAAGTTCTATAATGTTAACTGTCCTACTTTGTATTCCTCTAAAAATTAATGTGGTTTTTAAAAATTATTTTTGAATTTATAATAATTATTATTAAATTTTGATTTCAATTATATTTTTAAGTCTATTAATTTTAGAATGATACAAGCAATACATTTTTAGCATATACTCTTAATGGTTTATGCTTCACTGATCATATACTAAAACACTGTATTTCGGCGTTTCAATTGCAATTTGGCAATCTCTTTATAAACTAATTAACATTTTTCACCATCATTTTCTCTACCACAAATGTAACCCCCACGGATATAAATCTATCTAATATCAAAGACTAAAATTTGGGAGTAGGTACTATTATCCTGTGTCCTTTAGTTATACTTACTTTTATCATATGCAAGTCTACAATACAATGAATTCTCAAACCATAAAACTGACAGCAGCGAGTAAATTTAAATTTTTTTTTACAGACATACAAGTTTTTACCAGAGCTCTAAATTACAACCTGTAACATGATTACACCTCATTTCTAACAACTTTACATATTAATGGTAAGTGTGGTAGTTGAAGGGGGACACCATAAGAGGTTTGCGGGATCAACGATGGATCCCTAATCCTCATTCTTACTCTTGTCCGGATCCAGTCTCGCGAGCCTACCTAGTAGTCCCGATGCTCATTTACATTTCTTTCTGTCTTGTTATTCTCTGTGATCTTGATATGATACTGATCTCTTCCAATAGCATGGGAATAGTTCCACATGCCAGATTTTCATTCGAATTTTTTTCTGGGTCCAGGAATGAACCTGTGGCGCTTCCATAATTTGTGTGTATTCGTTTGGCTTATAGCTCACCTCATCCGTGTAGCTAGGTTGCTGCAGGCCAGAGTTATTTATATATGTATCTATGGGCATATGAACATGCGGTATGTTTTTTGAAGATGCCACTATAGGTAAAATATACTAGTTAGGATTTGGCTACTGTTATCTCAATTTTCAGGCTTAGTGATCTTATAGGATTAGATATCTTCTCCTCTGTCCTACCATTCAGCTAAATGGATCGGAGAATACTTACTTCAATTGTTCGTTACTTGCATATCTAATGTGAAGTCGGACGAACTACTTTTCCGTCTTCACTACTTAGTAGACAGTGGTGACTGGCCCCAATGGATCAAAATAATTTTTATATGATATCGATGCTTAACTTGTGATGATGAAAACCAAATGCTGCCACTGGTGTACTGGACTACCAATATGATTTCTCGGAAAGGCTCAGCGCTCGGTTAAACGGACACTTAGTGTTTACGATATATTAAATATATATATAGGTGCTTGTCTCTTTGATATATAAGTTGCATTGCACCAGAGCTTGTGCTCCATCACATAGGTAGACGTATTCTCAATATTTATGGATAGTGCGTGAAGACATTTCTTACATGGTATAGCTAACCAAATACCACGTCTCCTACTTGTAAGGGATCAAATATTGTTGCTAAGAAACAGATCTGATTACTGATCCGAATTGCCCAATATGAGTGGCTTGGTTTCATGGCACAATAACTCTATCCTACGTCGTTATGAGCAAATTGCCTCTCACAGCTTTGTATTGGTCGGCGATGGTTCCCGAAAGTATCAGAGACACAATACGAATATACGTAATATATATAGATACTACCATTAGATCCTGTTAGTCGATTCAGTTGCCACTGGTGAATCTGATTATTTGACTCAGGTTATTTCTGTCTTCTCTTCACGTAAACATGACATCTCTGCTACAACGATCGAAAGAGAGTCATTTGAGGGCGGCTTTCGTCAGGTTCTCACCTATATCTCCAAGAATAAGAATAATAAACAGCATATTCCTTCGCCATTTTGCAAACAAATGGTATTTACTTGAGCCATAAAAATTAACTAGCTAAAAATCAGACCGCAGTCATGCGTTACGTCAGATTCTCCTCTATCAGAGAGTCCGTTTTCTCCGTGAAGACACAAATCCTAATAAGGATTCTATAAATTGACCCTAGCAAGGATGTTAATAAGTCAAATGTGGTAAACTAACTCTTTGATATAGTGAATAGGAAACCAATTTTCTGAAACACTTTTGCTTGGAGAGCAAACTACCTGGCGCGCTCTGTACTAGTTTTAGGCTTATTGTCCAATTTTTACTTTTTTTTTTTTTTTTTTTTTAAGTCATCTTAAAAAGATGGTAGTTTTGGAGGTCCATGAAAATTCAAACTCATGACTTTTCCATGATATAAATTGTACCGAGAAGATACACTCAATTGGCCTTTCATTTGTAAACGCTGCGTACTAACTAGGCAGCTTTCGTGTATTCCAAGAGATTAAATCTACACTGTAGGACCTAAGTTAGAGCTAGAGCTATATAAATTCCTATGCTAAAGGTGGAACTGGTCCTGTGATCATTAATACCTTTGGAATATTAATTCTCAAACGTAGGTCTCTCTAAGTCTGGTAAGCTGAGTAGCCACAGGTACAATCGTTCCAATAACAGCTTTCATAGCTGCCATACTCTGAGTGTTGGAGCGCACTTTGGTCATCTGCCTAGTAAGAGATACTCCACCTTTAATTAACTGCGCTTAGGATAGCTAGTTCCTAGTTAATATCCATCCATATATACATCACGGTATATCTATGTTGTTCCTAAATCAATAGACGGTGCAGCAGGATACGTCCGGTGTTGACCCCACCGATTGCAAAATCTTAGCTACTTCTCAATATCCTCTAAGTGATTGTATTGTTTTGGAGATTAAATCTGTCACATTTGGGTCTGAAGGTACAAATAGAATTCAGAATGCGTGTGCAAGCAAGAATTTTCTGTTTTAATCTATATGAGGGTAATGGATGAATATTCTGTAGTCTAATCAACTACAAAAAATGGCACGATAAGTTCAAAAATGCTGCCTAGTCCCCCTTAATGTGATGTCGAAAATATAGTAAGGTGAGAGTTAACGTAACGCGGTAACACGCGGAACCACCCATATCTTCTATCTTCAATCTCTATACCATTTATGGACAGTAAGTTTTTAGATACACCATATTTTTTTCTTCTATATTCATATAAAAGTGACCGATTGTGTACACTATTGCATAGTGATGAGATATGATGCAAAATAGAAGAGATTTTCTCCTCGTTAATTGCAAGGACAAAGATATGTATATAGGAAAACTTAATATACAACACACCAAATACATGCTATTTACCAACTTTTGTCAGAATAGTCTTACAAAAATTACCGATAACTATGCTGTTCATGATAGTGAATAAGGTTAAAATGTGACACTATTTGCACTTATTTCATTAGATGAGAATGTAGGAAAGAAAGGCGGCGACCACCATTAGAGATTTGGAGGAGTAGGCAACTTCGAATCCCTGTCATTAAAACTTAAAAGCGTAAAATCACTTTAAATGTCATCAGGACGATGGTCGAGTTCTTTAAAGAATTAAAAAGCATAGATAATAGTCAAATAAATCCAATAGGTAGATGATTAATGATCTTGTATTGATGTGATGAATTTTAATCATTTCAACATAGATCGTTTGTTTAAATTATATACCGTAACATACTGAAATGCCTATGAGGCCCTTACCAGATGCATATCATGATTGTAGGAAGTTTCCTTTACTATAATTTTAAATTTTGAGCTCCGAATATTGTTTAGATAGATACGTATTCATTGAAACATGAAGGGTTTGTATGATAAATTCGAGAGCTAATGTTACAAAATTACATGTATATCATGATGTTTTGTCAGAATGGTGTTTATCTTCTCTTATAATACACCATCATCTCTCTCTCTCCTCTT
>FXXK01000523.1:424740-438824 GCA_900184695.1 Betula pendula | reverse complement strand
AAAAAAAAAATGAGCTAATTTCACTATCATATTATCAAATTACAAAAAAAATCTTTAACAATCTACTAAATAATATTATTGTTTAGAATCTCTCCACTAAAAAATAATTTCTCAACGTGGGTTTATGAACCTTCAAATCCGTAACAATTGCTACAATCTTCAAATATTCTTTTTTGGAAAAGTTCACTTATTTCCCCTCAAATTATCACTCAATTGATAATGTCTTCTTCAAACTTTCAATTGTGATAATATCCTTCTCAAACTACCAAAGAATTGTCAATGTACCACTTCAAGGATGAAAATACCCATAATAAAATAAAAAATATTATTAGAAAAAACTAAACTAAAAATTAAAAAACAAAAACAAAAAAATAACATACCACCTAATTGGCCAAGTCAAATTTAAAAAATTATTATTATTATTTCGAATTTATATGAGCTAGAAAAAATTAAAAAAAAAAAAACAAATTTTTTTTTAAAAAAATACTATCCACCAATTGGCCAATTCAAAAAAAAAAATTAATTTTTTTTATTTATATTTTCGTTAAAAAATTATTTTTAAAAAATAAAATTAAAAAATCAATATATATTTTTTTAATTTATAAAAGCATTTTTGTCTTATTGAGCAATTTATAAGATTATTTTTATCTTTTTGATGGCCTTAGAAGAATATGATAGTTTTAAGAGAGATATTATCACAATTAAAAGTTTGAAGCATATTACCAATTATGTAATAATTTATGGAGAATACGTGAACTTTTTACATTATTTTTTAACTCCGCATGTTTTCCGTACAAAAAGAAGAAAAAGAAATTGAAAAAAATAAGATGCTACATTTCATTGAAAATGCCCAGAGAAGAGGTGACGTGACGCCGCGGATCTCAGCAAACGTCACCTCGACACGGAGGAGTGATGTCATTTGCTGCCCCACTCATTGCTATATATAAGAGGGTGCATTTTCTCAGCTTGACAACTCAAGAACAGATATCAGAAACTAGCAGATTAATTAGCTCGAAACTAGCAGATTAATTAGCTCGCTTAGCAAAACATGGCCACCGCTAAGCTACTGCTAACCGACCTAGTATCAGGCGTCAGCCATGTTCCCTCAAACTACATCCGGCCAATCTCCGACCGGCCAAATCTCTCCGACGTTCAGACATCAGAGGGCTCCATTCCTCTCATCGATTTCCAGGGCCTCCATGGCTCCAACCACTCTGATATTATCAAACAGATTGGCCAAGCATGCCAACAAAATGGTTTCTTTCAGGTACCCATGTTATATGGTAATCGTCTTAATTAGTCCATTATTTGATCTTACCATTACATGCACCATGATATTGATATACGAACCTTTCTTCTTCAAATAATCCATGAATTGTCAGGTTAAAAACCATGGAATACCAGAGACATTGATCAATAAAATCATGCGTACATCAAAAGACTTTTTCCAAATGCCCGAAAGTGAGAGGTTGAAGAATTACTCAGATGACCCTTCCAAGACCACCAGGCTTTCCACTAGTTTCAATGTTAAAACCGAAAAGGTTTCAAACTGGAGGGATTTCTTAAGACTCCATTGCTATCCTCTCGAGGACTATGTGCACGAATGGCCTTCAAATCCTCCATCCTTTAGGTGGGTGTCACTTGAGAGGGTTGATTTTAGGACCCCAAGTTTAAGCGCGATTTTAAAATACGTAGTTAAAAATTTGATAAAATTGAAGTTTCTGACTTTTTTTATTTTTTAAATTGTGCACTTTTTTAAGAGTACAATCACAAACTATCTATTTTTTATGACTGATTTAAAATTACATTTTAGTCTACAAAATCGCATAATTATTCTGATTAAAGCTGTTGTATTGTTTTTTCTATAGGGAGGAGGTGGCTGAGTACAGCACCAGTGTTAGAGGGTTAGTGCTAAGACTGCTTGAGGCCATATCAGAAAGCTTAGGCCTGGAAAAAGACTACATTGAAAAGGCTTTGGGGAAGCAAGCCCAGCATATGGCGCTGAATTATTATCCACCCTGCCCGCAGCCAGAGCTTACTTACGGATTGCCTGGCCACACCGACCCTAATTTAATCACAATTCTTCTTCAGGATGATGTTCCTGGATTGCAGGTCTTAAGCAATGGCAAGTGGATTCCCGTTGATCCTATGCCAAACACCTTCATTGTCAACATCGGTGATCAAATGCAGGTAAAATTACACTACCCTCTTCTTAATCCTTTGTCATTGTTTTATTCTTCATAAGAAATAGTCCGGGAGGCAATTGTGAGATGCCTCAATCATAAAACTGTCAAATTTTTATACAATTCGCCAACTTAACACAAATTTAATACGTGATATAAAAATTAACAATTTTTGGTATGACATTAACACAATACAAAATTAGAGATTTGAGGTTGAAGAGTTTAACTCGTTTAATTCAATAGATCGAATTAAGGTTGATCTATATAGTTTTATACCCATGTTTGCTTTGTATCAGGTAATTAGCAACGATCGATACAAGAGTATCCTGCATCGCGCTGTTGTGAACAGCAACAAGGAGCGAATATCGGTCCCAACGTTCTACTGTCCATCACCTGATGCTGTAATAGGGCCTGCTAAGGAGTTGATCAGCGATGAGCAGCCAGCAGTGTATAGAGATTTTACATATGCAGAATACTATGAGAAATTTTGGAACAGAGGCCTTGCAACCGAGTGCTGTTTAGACATGTTCAAAGCATCTACTGCTTGACTTATTATGCTCTGCTTAGACATGTTCGTCGTAATCTTCTCCATTGTATTTGTAGTGGAATTTCTGGATCTCTTTCTCACCCGTGAACGTTGGCTGAAGTCTGTACCAATATGTAATTCATGTAGTTGAAAGAATGGGAATTGGATCCTCTCAAGTTGAATCCAACTGGGGAGGAGCCAAATAACTTTGCCCTTCCCTATAGAGGACCGGCTTCTCTTCCGTCGGATTCAACTGAAGAGGATCGTTTGTCCGTAGGAATTCTATGCATTCCAATTTTATTTGTATGTTATTTTCGGTTTATTATTAGAAAGACAATTTTGCCATTCCTTATAGAGGACCAGCTCCTCTCTAGTTAGATTCAACTAGACAGGATCGTTGTCTATAGGAATGCTCTGCAATCCAGTTTCATTTGTATGTTATTTTCAATTTATTAATAAAATTGTTTATTTTCTGAAATTTATTAGAATATTGGGCATTTCTTTATATTCATGTGTGTATATTAATTGAATATGGTTTAGGTGTATTAGTGAGATTGCTACATAAAAGATTTAAGTCATAATATTTCTTGACTTATAAAACTTAGTTCATAGTCATTAATGGAATTGGGCATTTCATTTGATAAGATTATAAAATATTAATCATAATGATCTATTTTGATCATAAAAGTATAAACTTCTTATTAATATGTTGGTGTAGTTACAATACACTGAACTAAACCATGTGAGTCGTTATTTTATAAACTATTCCATTCACGACTGCTTATAATATTGACTTACAATCATGAGAAAAATTTAAACTCAAATATAAAGTGGAGGTCACTTGATACATTTAGAAGTGAACTATTTTATAATCAAAATTTTGGTAGAGTGATTACATGTAGCACTATGGGAACATCACGCCTCAATATGGAATCCAAAATCGCTTTAATTTTAATCAAAGAGATATAAAATATTCACTTGAGATAAATTTAATGAAAATTGGTTATTCTAACTCTCTAGCCGGAGCATTTTTGCAGCAAGTTACTAAAATCAAACATACTCAATGAAATATGATTTTAATAGTATAAAAATAATCAAGAAATTAAATCAGACACTCAAGAATTTAAAAATAAGAAAATAAAGTGACTATTTTTTATGACTTTAATTTCACTATGAATATTTCATAAAAAAAGTCAAATGTAATTATAAGAAGCCAATGAAGCTTTGATTAAACAAAATAAATATGAGGTTGCAATTACAATTTTTTAATGGAGAAAATTGTGGTAAACTAAAAAAATACCATTATTGCATATTGTTTGGTCTCAAAAATCAGAATTGAAAAGAAGACTTTGTGGTCTCAAAAACCCTAGTAGTGATCGACTGCCGACTGGTCATGCATCCCCAAAGAGATCAGCTCACCCTAGCCGACATACACCAAGGTATGTGTTCATACCTTCTCTTGCATGTTGTTTTTGTGTTTTGAAAAATCTGATACTATGCTTTCATGGAGCTCATTCCTTGGAAATTAGCAACACAACAAGGGAGAAGGGAGAAAATGGAGCCTAGAACGTTAAAGGTCAATGTATTAGGTAGTGCAAATATATTTTCAAGACACAACTTAGTCAAAGACAAAATAATATTCTAACCAAACATAAGTATACAAGAAAACAAGTATTTTTAAAAAAAAATTAAAAAAAAAATATCCACCTAAACATCCACATGATATAGCTGCCACATTAGCACTAACAAACTCCTTAATTTCTAGAGGAAAAAAAAAAAAACTCCTTAATTACTAATTTTTACAAACCACAAGCCTCACAAACATAAACTTACCTAAATCCTATTATACCAAAATCAAACTCTTAATATCAACTCATAAACCAAATTTTCTCTTAACCACATAATTCCCTCACATGAGAAAACTCAATTAAGCCAAAGCTCCACGTTGGGCTGAAGCAGTACAAGTGATACATAGTCATGGCTGATGTTGAGTCGTCAAAGATTGAATTAATGGTGTTGGAATATCTTGACAGAAAAAAATAAGCACAAAAAAGATATGAATCAGCTTGATTAGTTGTATTTAGAGCAATATCGCATAGTGTGCAGTAAAATTGTCATAACTTTTGCTACAAGTATCATAATTACGCATAAGACTCCAATCTGAAAAGCTCTTTTCGGTGTGCATATTGTTGCTCAGTCGGTGAGCATCATTTTCGGCCTCAAAATCTACTGCTTTTCCTTTTGAATCAGAATTTTAAGTTTTTTTTTTGGTCATTTTTTAGAAAATACTTCTATTATAGTTTTAGCAGGGTTTTTCGTGTCAGATTTTGCCGAATTCCTAGTTCGATTCCTAGTTTTATTTCATGTAATAATTAAACTTTTGACCTTTTTTTGGTAAAAGTCGTTTTTCTTCAGCTATTTAAGCCCGGCTTGTGGGCTTAGTTCAGCACTTCAAATTTGAATAAGATTTTAGTATGTTTTTTGAGGCCAGGATTTTAATATTTTTTTGAATAATTGACCACTGGTGCTTCTACAATATTTAGCAAGTAAAATAACATGGTACTGCACACTGAAGCCACCTAAAAGTAAAGTAAAATCCAATTTGTGTACACAAGATTTGAACAGCTACGTAGAATATTCTGTAGCCTTAAGCCTAAACTTCTCTTGGAGGTCAGAGCTGCGATTGTTTGAACACCAAGCTCTGATCTACAACTCCATGGAAAACCAGGCGGGAACATCCACCAAGGAATTAGATGAGGAGGAGAATCTCTCCCAGTATGCTTTGCAGCTTGCAAGCGCATCAGTGCTGCCCATGGTATTGAAAGCAGCAACAGAGCTTGGCGTGCTTGAGATCATAGACAGAGCTGGTCCGGGAGCCCTTCTCTCCCCTTCCCAAATAGCCTCCCAGATCTCCGCTCACAGCAACGCAAACTCATCTTTACTTCTTGATTCTATGCTCCGCCTTCTTTCTTCCCACTCCATACTCACCTGCTCTACTTCCACTGGCCAGCACGACGGCCACGTTCTCCGGCTCTATGGTTTGGCGCCCGTCTCCAAATACTTCATCCGCAACCAGGATGGAGGATCAATGGCACCCTTCTTAGACATGATACAGGACAAGGTCATCATGAATATCTGGTAACAAAAGCTCGTTATTTTGTTTGTCATCATCATCATTATCAGATTCATCACCCTTTTGGGCCTTTTCTCTCACAACAGGTACCATTTGAAAGATGCAGTTCTGGAAGGAGGACTACCATTTTACAAGGCTCATGGGATGGAAGCGGTTGAGTACGTTGGGAAGGATGCCAGATTCTGCGAAATTTTCAAGGGCTCAATGCAATATTTCAACCCAATGTTGATGAAGAAGATTCTTGAGAAGTACAAGGGTTTTGAAGGCCTGAAATCGCTGGTCGATGTCGGGGGTGGCGATGCCACCATCCTTAACATGATCATCTCCAAATACCCTACCATTAATGGTGTCAACTTTGACTTGCCTTCTGTTATAGAAAAGTCACCCTCCTATCCTGGTATGAATTTCAATTTTTGGGTTTCTTCAATTAATTAAATCCTTTCTGACTTTTACTTAGCCGTCTTAATTCGTGGGAAATTATTGTTTCAGGCATTGAGCACGTTGCAGGAGACATGTTTGTAAGTATTCCTAAAGGAGATGCCATTTTCATGAAGGTTAGTTCAGTATAATCAAACTAGTTCAAATATTGCCTCTGTTCCTCTCAAAGACACTGATTAATGAAGTACATACAAACTGAGTTCTTTCTAAGAGTTGGGTCTTTCTATCTCCCATGATAGTGCAGAGAACAGCAAACATAAATCAGTAATTTGTTGCCTGCGCATTTAAATAATCAAATATTCATTGGTTGTGCATTATGGAGAGTTTTTTTAACTAACATTGAGATATGAATGAGACAGTGGATACTTCATGGTTGGGACGACAAACATTGCGTGAAGATACTGAGAAATTGTTATGAAGCACTACCAGACCACGGGAAGGTGATACTAGTAGATATGGTGATTCCAGAAGCCCCTGCAACTACTGATGCTGATAAAAGCTTGTCTCAGTTATATTTGTTCCTGATGAATATGAACAAGGACGGAAAGGAGAGGACAGAGAGAGAACTCGAAAGTTTGGCAAAAGAAGCAGGATTTTCTGGTGTTCAAGTGGCATGTCGTGCTTATGACTTTTCAGTTGTGGAGTTGTACAAGAATATGTAACAATTTAGTCATGACATGTTCTGTCATTGTATCAGTAGACATCGGCAAATAAAAAAGTCCCCCAAAATAATGTACTGTATGAGAGATAAAAATGCAAATAGAACCTCTTCCAAGGCTCCTTTATACTTTGTTACTACAGACTACAATACTAATCAGCACAAAGAGTTGCCTATTATTCAGTGACCCCCAAAAAGTCGTTGCTCATCTCTACAGGAGCAGGGCCAGCAGGCCAAGACCATCTCTATTAAAAATGGCACCACATCAAAGAGAGAACAATGGGCCCACAGCCTCGTCAATTTAGGATCGAGATCCCTTTACAATTGCTTGTTCTCTGAATCAGGCAGACAACTATGAGAGGCTCCCGCATGGAATCCACCTGCCCAAGCAGGGGGCCTCTCACACTTGCAGGGAATCCCTGCAATCCGGACATGGGGATTGTAGGGGATCTCGATCCATCAATTCCAACTTCATGAGCAATTTAACCAGTCATTCCACTAGCTCTTAATTTTAATGGCTGCCAAAGAATAAAGATCCATCGTAGCAACTGATTACAGAGGCAAACATAGAAAGGTGAAAGCATGAAGAAAAGTTGTTGCGTGAAGAAATCCACTAAATAAGGTCCACAATACATGCGTTACTAAAAAAAGACCAGCAGAGATATAGCAGGCATGATCACGCATCTAGAAAAGAATTGATACTTGAAAGAGGCACCCGATTGCAACATTTTACCTATTATTGATTACTCTCTCTGGATCTACTGGCGCTCTATCTGAATAGTCACGTGACTGATGTTGTACTCTCTTCGGATATAGTCTATAACCTTTTCCAGTACCATATCAGCATCGGCCTCAGGCTTGACTATAACATGGCAAGCCAATAAGACTTTCCCCACGGTTATGGCCCAAATGTGCAGCTCATGGATAGCAACTACCTCAGCCATCTCACAGAGACCTTTCTCAAGCTTTGTGGCATCAATTTCTCGAGGCGTGCTCTCCATCAAAACCTCCAGAATGTTCCGCAGCATCCTGATCGTTGTGCATAGCACAACCACAGAAAATACAAGGGTGCATATCACATCAATAATCTTCCACTCAGGCTTATACCATATAATTGCCCCACCAATCATAACCCCAACACTTTGAATGGAATCCCCAAGTACATGAAGATAAGCCCCTCGTACATTAATGTTCCACTGCTTCTTCTGTTTAGCTCCATCCTCTGACCGCTTTTCACCTTCACAGCATGTCTTCAGCAGGGGCTCGGTGTGATCTGCTTTGTAAGCATGATCGTGCTCATCATGTTTGGAATGTCCCCCATGATGATGATTATGATGATGAGGATGCGTGGTAATGGTTATCCCATGGCTATGCATTTCATCATGACCCCCATGGCTATGACCATGGTCACTGTGGCCATGATCATGTCCACCATGTGCATGATCATGGCCATGGCCACCATGATCATGTCCCAACAAGAGAGCCATGGCAATATTAACCACTAAACCAAATGCAGAAACAACAAACATAAGAAAGCCCTGAACCTCACCAGTATCATTAATAATTCTAGCAATGGCTTCATAAACAAGGATTCCAGCAAGAAGCCATATCATTTGGATGGAAACAAGAGCACCCAATATTTCAATTCTGAAGAAGCCATAAGATTGACGTGGAGTTGCCTCCCATCCTGCTGCCCAGAGTGAGAACAGCGATATTGCAAATGCAGCAACATCAGACAGCAGATGAGCTGCATCAGTCAAAATTGCAAGACTGTTGGCTTTAATACCTCCGGCAACTTCTACACTCATGAAAATGACACAGAGTACAACAGCCATCAAAAGCTTCCGCATGGATGCTGACCGTTCCATGGCATCTCTGGAAATAGTTTTTGCATCTGAAAATCCACATGCTGCTTCCCCACAAATCTTACTCCCAGACAGACTTGTTCCCACTGCTGGCACATCTCCAGAGACTTCAATTATATGACCATGTTCAGAATGTTGTGCTTCCATCTGAAAATTAACAAACAATGACAAACTTGAATTCTTTTTCAGATATATTTTTAAGTATATGCAGTCCTGTTATTTTGCTACATACAACTATAAAAATGGTGTCATAACATTTTGCATCATTGGAATACAGCATAGTGAATGTACAGAACACTATATCAGAAAATAGCTTATGCACAATGATAGGAATCCAAGACAGTCAAGAAATGTAAATTAAGACAAAGATCTACTAAGAAGAAATAAATTGCATTAATAAGCAATTGACTATCTCACAGTAGCCTAAAAATGAGCTCCAGACAACAAAAGAAAAGAAATCATTGAGCAACGTCATACAAAGATGCTGCTGACTCCAACTACCGTCCATGTATGATCCTTGAACTTGCTCCCCGCTCGAGAATGAAGCTGATCCATAACATCAACTGTAGAAGAATGAGGTTCGAGTTGATGAACAGGAGACGACCGGTTTTTATCAATATACTGCCTTTTCTACACATTCGTCCCCACACTCTAATGGAGAATATCTACTAATAATTAGGATTTATAAAAATAAAAAATAAAATAAAAAAATAAAAAAATCGATAATCCACTTATGGTATATATTTGCACAAAATTCCCCACTAACAACCAAATCTAATTTCAACAGCCAAATCTGATTTCAGAGCCCTACATATGCTTAGTCCTAAGCCCCAGATCTTCTACATATTCCTAACCTGCTGGTTTGTGGATGCACTAAGGGCAGCCTACATTCCAGAAGTGTACTTTATACTCAACAAAGCAGCAATGTCAACAAATTCCCTACATCAGACCCAAAATATAATCTCTAATCCATAAAGCATTTACTATTAACCAGGTCTGTAACATCCTAAGAGGGCACCAACAAATAGCTACCAGTGGTTAAAAACACCACCAGCTAGGTCCCACAAATCATGATACACAAAGAGTCGACTGGAGCAATCAAGGTCAGATTGGAGGCAGTAATGGTGTCCTCCCTTTTCTCCACACCATTGCACCAAATCTAGCAAGCAGCCTAGGTAGGTTAATATTTCGTAGTGTGGCCATAAGACAACTGTGACAGAAATTAGCTACAAACTAATTTGTAAGAATTAGCTACAAACCAGTCTAATAAAGTGACATGTGTCCCTACAGCATATGAGAAGCACATGATTTCTTATTAGTGTTACTAAAAAAAACATGTGAGAAGCACATACTATTAAAAAAACATGTGTTTCTCCCATGCTGTAAGGATATATGTCACTTTATTCGACTGGTTTGTAGCTAATTCCTACAAACTAGTTTGTACCTAATTTATGTCCAGACAGCTGAAGATCACTGCTAGATTGCTTCACCACATCAACAGTCATAAATGTAGCATAGTGATTTTTTATATAACAATAAAAGCATACAATCACGATTTCAATCAGTGTCAACAGATGAAAGGAACAAAAAAAAAAAGAATCAATCATACAACAATAACTATTCTCTTCCCTTCCCTTCACATACTCGGCTATTGAACTTTCAAGTATTCAAAATTCCTAGCTCCAGTAATTGAAAAATCAATCAAAACCGGTGGTACTCCAGACTCCACCTCTACTGGTTGTATCAGGCTTGACCTCGTGGTCCTGTTCCTTATGCCTTTACTGCTGACTTGAGGTACATCTTTTTGCCAAACGCGATCACAGAGCTTCCAGAAATTCCTCATAAATAAACAACCAGTAATAATTGGAAAAGAAAATTCAAGAAAATGCCGCTGGCTAACTGTGCCTGCTACTATTAGCTATTACCTTTACCATTGCCAATATATACTAAATGGCTTCAACTGACAACAATGAATTTTCTTGAACCACAGACTATGAAGATAACCCACCAAACCTACAGACACAACCATTTGTTTTAACCAAACTTATAGGTTCAGAACTCCATAGAGCCTAAATAAGACCATCAATGGTCCCATACATCTGTAGCTAACTCCACTTCTCAAAAGACTAAAAAATGACCATCTTAAATACTTCTAAAGTCGACTGTTAAACCCATTCCTTAACCTAAGATTAGAAAATTAGTCACGAGTCACGACTACTTGGTTCTTAAGCAGAATAAACTCTCAGGCCGTAAATAAAACTGTTTATATGATAATAACTGAAAAACAATACAATTGAAGCCTTGATTAACTTCTTTGAACATGTTTGAAAGGAAACTAAGAATCACACATGTTGCACTCGCAACTGTCACACAAAATTTCATGATCTAAACAGAAAAACAACCATGATCCTCTATTAACGGGCATTATGGACTTGGTAAATGAAATTAATATATGGGTATGTGGTATCAACAACAGAAATAAAACTAAGTAGTAATCAACGATTCATTTAAGACCCATAAGCACGGGATGCTAATTATAATCACCGAGTCCGATCCCAGACAACAAATCAAGCATTCAACATACACATGCATACCTCAATCTGTGACGAGAAACCAAAAATATGTCAATTTGGAAACCCTCCAACCACGCTCATTAAGACAAAAGCAAACCCACTTATCCACGAAGATCACAATCACAAACTAGATCGTCATCTATCCCATAACCAGAAGAATCAAAAACTCACGAAATCCATAAGCATTAAGCCATGCCGCGTTAAAAGAGCACAAAACAAGTAATCAAACAACCAAAAACAACACAAAGAAACATGCTTTCTTCTATCAATGGATTTGAGAGGGTTTAATATGATTAAAATAAAATAAAAAACCAACATAAAAACATACTGCCTAATGAATCATGGTCTGGGAAATCGAAGGGGCATTAAATTCCAAAGGATGGAACAGAAAATAATATGCAGAGAAAGAGAGAAATACCCTGGGCCTTCAATATGACGAGTCTGTTTCAATCAGATTGAAGCAGAGAAAGTAAAGGAACTTTTGGTTATGATCAGACGTATTGGTGGTGGTCCGCAGCTTCTCTGAGTTTCGGTTGCTCTGTGGTTTTATTATAGTTCTACAAAACAAAACACTTGTACTTTGTACTGCTAATTATCGAAGTTTTTTCAGCCAAAAAAAAAACTGCTAATTATCTTAAAAGACTGGGATATTATAAATTTATAAGGCAAAAAAAAAGAAAAAAAGAAAAAGACCTCCCCCTGATTGTGATCATAGTATTATATTCTGCTGTCTCTTGTGAAGATTTTTTTTTTGTTTTTTGAAAGACGAGAAAAACTGGTGCGACTGATGAAACGAATTTTGTTTGGTTGTAAATGAATCTCAATAAATGACTTTGGATTCTTGACGTTTGTGTCCTTTTTCCCTTTTTGGGCCGCCAACTTGATCCAGCTATTATTATATAGTTTTGTAGTCCTCAGCAGTATATGTTCGACAGTTCGAGAATGTTTTGTGTATTAATTTGATGAGAAATGCTAAGTGATGTCGATTACTAAATAAAATAACGAGGAATGATATATATATTATGTTTTTGTTTTATTACTATTCTATAAAGTTAGGGTAATAGTAACTAATTTTTAAATTTTATTTTATTATTTTTTTTAACAATGATTAATTTAAGGGTTAGTTAGAATTGTCACGTCAGTTTTGTGAAATAATTGTAAAATAAAATTATAGTTTCCTACATTACTTTAAAAAAAACAATTAAGAGTAATGATATTACACTAGCTATACATTGGTTGATGTAGCGTGTTTTAAATGGCTTTTATATTAGCCATTTAAAAAAAAAAAAAATCTACACACCATTGTCTTAATATCTATTGATCATCTCCATACAAGAGATGTTCAAATTCACCGTTGAATTATGGGACCGTACATGTGGTCCAATAAATTTAATGGTAGATTTGCACACCTCTTTATATGGAGATGGGCAAAAAATTGTTAAGAGAATGAAAATAACCATTTCTCATAAAAAATAAAAAATAAAAACAAGCAAAAGTGTTAGCCACTTAAAACATGCAACATCAATCAATGTGAAAATCTAATTTGAAGACATGAAGAGTAGCATTACTTAATAATTAAATATGATGTTAATATGTAGTTAAAGAGTAATGGGCCGATGTTGCAAATGCACATTAGCCCTTAGATTTTTTTTTTTTCATTTTTTGATAAATGATGATCCAATAGCTGATGAACATTGTCACATTAACCTAGTGATATGACAGTGCGATAGGATATGAGAATGTAACATTACTCATTACTACTTTTCCTATTTCACTTTCATTTTACTAGGTTGATATGATAGTGCTTATAGCATCAACACTTTAATTTTTTCTAATAAAGCCATTACTACATCTCCTATTTCACTTTCATTTTACTAGGTTGATATGGTAGTGCTTATAGTATCAACACTTTAATTTTTTCTAATAAAGCCTTACGTGTACAGCCGCATCAAACCGGTGGGAAGAAAGTATAGTATATAATATTATTTAGTTAAAAGTTATTTATAATTTTTTTTTGAAAAAAAAAAGTTGTTAAAATTGGTCATGCGGTTTGGTATTGTAATAAATCAATTTTTGTAGTTCAAAATGAAATTATAAATTTTTGTGACCTTCGTACAAGTTTTGATTAATTTTCGACAGAGTGTTTATTATAATTTTATTTGATCTTTATGTAAAAATTATTAAAAAAAATAAAAAATCGTCGATGTCTCAATTGGGGCGCGTGAAGATTTTTGTCCGGGGACAATGAAAACAATCCGACCGTGGGTTTGACCAATACCAATTGAATCTTTCTTCAAAAAATATATTAATTAATTATATCACTTGAATGTTATACCTAAGAAAACTACTTGCACTAGTTGTATTGTCCTTTAAATTTTAATCCTATTTATATTGTCTTCCATGAAATTATTAATCCTTAAAAGGATGCATGATGAGGCTGTTGTAACAGATTATTAGGTTGTACCAAATTTCAATGTCGATATTTAAAAGGCCAGTTGGCAAGATGTTAGAGCATCTTTAGCAGATCCTTTAAAAGGCTCATTTGTGTTAAATTTAGCTATTATGAGCATTTTTCAAGCTCCAACAAACACTTCAAAATAGAAATTTTGCTAAAATTTGCTACAGTAAACTTTCAAATATGAAAGTTTACTGTAACAACTTTTAAGCTTATTTTATTATTTTTTCTTCTTTTTCTCTCCCTCTCCCTC
>FXXK01000523.1:407651-424153 GCA_900184695.1 Betula pendula | reverse complement strand
GAGAGAGAGAGACGAGAGAGAAGAAGAAGATACGGGTTGGAAAAAAAGACCGCAAAGGGAGAGAAAGAGAAATAAAAGAAAATAAAAAAATATATATTAAAATTAATATTTAAAAAAATAGAGAGTGTAATTTAAAATGTCTGTTGAAGTGTTTATAAAAAAATAAGTAGTTAAAATAAAAATTTACACTTTTTCGGTAGTTATTTTAAATGGTATTGCTGAAAATGCTCAATAGGCAAATTAGCCTTAGTATGCTTAAATTAATTGGTGGACTTAATTACAAAGTCATCTAGTTTTATAATTCATAATTAACAGGCGAGACAAATCAAAATACCAAAATATAGCCTTGGTTTGACATGTCAGCCTTGGTTTGCAAGTCAGGTAATTTCATGCGTATAAGCTCTATTTGATTAATTAAATTTTAATCATGGAAGCCTTCACCACGAGCCTCACTACTGATGCCCACTCCTCTCTCTGTCATGGTTGATTCTTAGGACCATATGATTCCACTAAACATCATTATGTGGTGGAAAAACTTATCCAAATTAATGGGAAAATGTTCCATGTAGACTGATGTAATGGGGAAGCCTTTATGTGATGCCCTTTTGGTGTCTCTAGCACAAGGCTATTCTGTCACATCCAAAGCATGCCTAATTCTTACATCATATCAATCCACTAAACATTTTTATCCAGTAGAAAAACAAATTTCATAGCGGTAGAAATATGTTCCTCGTAGGCTGAGACGAAACCCTGTATGTTAGGACCGACAATTTTGATATGGTCTACAAATTTAACACAAAATTAATAAATTAGAATTAAAAAATTTGGTCGGTTTAATTAGATAGATCGAGTTATAATTGATTTATATATTTTTATACTCGTGCCTCTACACTACCCCAAACCTAACACATGACATTAGGATTAACAATTTTTTATAAATTCAACACAAAATTAACGGATTAAAATCGAAGAGTTTCACTCATTTAATTTAAATGAGTCGGATTAAGATTGATTTATATAATCTTATACCCAAATTTCGACATGAATTGTACCCCTACTTTATAAGAGTGCATAAACATTTTGTGTTCTTACTGTATTGGAACCTAGAGGGGACA
Organism: Betula pendula; assembly: GCA_900184695.1. Taxonomy (NCBI): domain Eukaryota; kingdom Viridiplantae; phylum Streptophyta; class Magnoliopsida; order Fagales; family Betulaceae; genus Betula; species Betula pendula. The sequence goes on along the minus strand of FXXK01000523.1, from coordinate 423,038 downwards.
TAACCAACATAGAAGAAACTTTAGGTAAACAGTAGGATTAGAGCCTTGGGGGGTATAACCAATATAGCCCTGTCTGATCAACAACTTTCAAGAAATCCATATTCAAACATAAAATCCTATCATAAACCTGTGAGTTATCTCAATCAAGTTATGCCTAGAAGACCAAAATCGAAGGTATCACATATCAATTCAAGAGTTTATCGATCTTATTACACAAAGATGATTTCTAAATACAATTAAGGCAAAATCAAGGGAACAAAGAACAAACACGTCTACAAAAGAATTTCCTTCTTTTTGGGTTCAAGAACCGGAGGATCAATATCAATTCCCATATTAGCTGCAGTGCCTGCTATAATTCTCATTGCTGATTCAATACTTGTGCAATTTAAGTCTGGCAGCTTTTCAGCAGCGATTGTGCGCAATTGATCAATGGTGATCTTGCCCACTTTCTCTAACTGTGGGTCTTTAGAACCTTTCTCTACACCTACATATCACTCAGTATAAGTAAATTATCACTACTCGATTATGGAATTTAAAGTGAGAAGAAAATCACTAATTACTTAAACCTAAGATAATAAGTTGTTATCAATATTCTACAGATAACATCATGATAACAATTAACAAGTCACTAGCCGGGCATGCCATCAATACATATCACCAGGGTAACCACCTTGAAGCTGGATTCTCTATTAGACTGGAACATTTCTCAACAAAATAGCAAGAACAATAGCACATATGGTGAGGCAATCAAAAAGAAAGCATTGTGGAAAACGGCAAGCCAGCCACCTAGTCTTAAGTTTCAAGTTGAGTTTGGTAAAAAGCATAAAGATGGTTAAATCAAAAGTTTCATTTCATTATTTCTTCCAATGTCATAGCTATTAGGACACCCTTGGGCGTCATAACAGCTCTTCTTCTGCAACTAATAATGAGTGAATCTGAGTTTCTTCTTCACCCTCTGAACCTAATTTCTAATCATTCACACCCTACACTAATAACCAAACTTAGATGGTTAATACAAGTTCAAGAGCCAATAAAAACATGAAAGTGTTTCATTGAACACTTTTTCCACCTTAGACTCAGTAATTTAATTGTATATGCCAAAATCAAATTATTAAAACATATCTCCTTTTAATGTTTAAATTTATGGATATAATCATATTTGTGGTACATCAGGCCTTAAACATATAGAAACTTATGGTCCGGAGCCACTGTCAGGTGTTGCAATGTATTTGGGTGGGCTTTTTTGGTTAAGAGGCCTTTCAAAAGTTTAGTAAAATTTCAGCACAAGTTCTCCATCCTAAGTATTCCAATAAACTTTTAGCAAGATGCAATGAGCTCCTTTTTTCCTTTTTTTTTTTTAATTTTTTTATTAAGCAATCAAATTCAATGCCTAAATCAAGACCCTAGAGCTTCCCGCTTGTTTAGATAAGTAAAATTCTCAGTCTGCACGAGTAAAAAATTATGGTTGTCTAGATTCTAGTTGTAAGAAAACAGGTTGGGTGAATTTTTTTTAAAAAGCTAATGAACGCAAGAAATGCCTGATCACCCGCACTCAAAGAGTTGCTAAATCAAGGGAATAGATCTCTCCATTTCAAGTGACATGGAGAAGTACCATTTCATGGTTTAGATTAGATTTTAGAGATATAACAGTCTATATGTGGCCATGGTGAAAATGTTGGTAATACCCTAATAAAAAATATTAAATGCCTTGAATTAGACACTTCAATAAGTTAAATTACACACACTGAGCACCCCCAACCCCTCCACCAAAAAGAGGAAGAACATAACACGCAAGATAGGGGGTAATATAATCAAACACGTAATGGGCAAGTCAAAGAAGCATACCTGCGGCCTTAAGGAGCAGAACCGACGCAGGCGGCGTCTTCAATATGAAAGTAAAGCTCTTATCCTATCAAAAGAATACAAGAAATTGATCCTCAAACCAAACCCAAATGCACGCAAAAGAAATAACAAGAAAGGATTTTGATGGGAATGGAAATAAAAAGCACTGAACTAACATCGTAGACGGTAATTTCGACGGGAATAACATAACCGGCCTTGTCAGCGGTTCTGGCATTGTAGTCCTTACAGAAAGCCATGATATTGACACCCTTGGAACCCAGTGCCGGCCCTACAGGCGGCGCTGGGGTCGCCTTCCCTGCCTCCAGAGCCAGCTTTATCAATCCTACCACTGCACACGCATACCCATCAGCAAAATTACACAACTTTTAGCCCCTCAAACTCATACCCAGATAGAAAAAAGACAAAAAGATAAGAAGATGAAACCTTTCTTGGATTTGCCACCGGGCTTGGGTGGAGCCATGGCGATGACTGCGAGACGCCTGCGTGTTGGAGAAGCAAGAGAAATGTTGTTGGGCTTCGAAGAGAAACTACTAATGGCAACGGGTGAACCGAAAAGAGAAGAAGAAAGCTTAACATTGTCACTGTTCTTGGAAGAAGAAGGAGAATAGTGAAAAGTGGAGAGTGAAGATGCCATCGACACCATTGGTTCACCAGAGCAAAGTTTTGGATAAAGCCTCCCCACTCTCTGCCCCGTCTGTATCCTATCTTGTAGGACAACGTTTATTTGCGAAGGGTTCCCACTTCCCACTAATGTTAACAATAGATTTCCACAAATAAAAAAATAAAAAAATTAAAAAAATGTTAACAATAGATTTCTTCCGATCTTAACTATTTAATTCAAATTAAACTATTAATATTTTAAGCGTTTAAGATTTTGTCAGATTATATCTTCTTATAGGTTTTTTATATTTTAAAAATAAGAAACATATTAATATAATAAAATCTTAATTATTTATTTTTAAAATAATAATTTCAATGTAAAAATATATATGTAGTAAAGTAACCGAAAAATTCTAGAGGATATTGATCAATTAGCCAAAAAAAGGACTTTTCGCAAAACTATCATTCTCTCGGTATTTTTTGTCCATTTTAGAATAATGTTTTTTTTTTAATTATATTGGAATTAAGTGTTAAATTGCATTTCTGGATAACAAGGAAAAATTCTATATGCATCTAACCACTTAAATATACTAAACTAACGCGGGTAAATCTCGAGCAATCTCTCGTCCGAGTATTAAGTCAATTAGAGAATTCAAACCTTATCCAACAATGTACAAGCATATTCACTTAGCAATTGAGATGATCCCATGACACAAAAATATATATATATTAGAACTTATATTTTTATTCTACAATTATTTTAAAATATGAACGTAGTAATCTCAACCTGCAAACAAATACAACAAATAGAAAACAAGAAGTTGTTTTTAGAATATAAGCGTGGCCTTCACTCGCCTCCTTGTTGTCGGTTTCCACCGCCACTACCCCTGCGATTTGATTTTCTGTTGCTTGTTTTACTGCTGTTTCTTTGTTGTTTCTCTTGAATTTTTGTTTTTTTTTCTTTTGTTGGATTTTGTCTCCCATATTTGTTGCTGTTTTTTTTTTCTTTTTTTGGTGAAGACTATTCCTTCTGACTCTTCTTTTCTGGTTCTATTTTATGTGGTGTGGTCGCTTTGATTCTTCTAATGAGTCAGGTCATTTACTTTGACTCATTCTCGCTAGCTATCTTGTTATTCTGTTTTAGCACCGTTTTCAAATTGATTTGAGATTGTTGTTTAGGTTGCCCATCCTTTTTGCTTTTTATCCGGTTGTAATTCTCCTTTTCTGTCTCCATATATTTGAGTAGGAAAAAAAAAATAAAAAAATTAGTCTCAACGTAGCAGTCTCCTTTATACCCCCATTCAAGCACATCTTCTACTTTATATACGGGGAGTCGGTCATGATTTTACTCATAATTGCACACCAAATTCTTCTACTAAAGCTACAGTAGAAAGACAAGTGATTTCAATCCTCCAAACAGTTTCGGCAGAACCAGCATAGCCTATGCAATGATGGAAACAGGCCACGTGAGCCGATGTAAAACGAGTGAAATTAAATCCTTCAAGTGATTTCAATCCTCCAACACAGCTTCTGCAGAATCAACATATCCTACGTAAATGACTAAAACGCTTTGGCAGAACCAGCATAGCCTATGTAAATGACAAAAACAGACAACGTGAACCGATATAAAATGAGTGTAAAATTAAAGTAACATAACTCCTTTCATATTCAGCAAAGATTGGCACACTTGTACTCTTTCTCTCTATTTTTTTTTTATTAAGTCGCTGTCTTGCACAGCAGACGTGTTTGTACTGATCGATAAACGATGTTGATGTGTCTTTCTTTTTCTCTTTACTTGAATGATACGTGTTTAATGGTGAACACGTGTCAAATTACTACTTATCTAAACAAAATTAAGCCGATATAAACTCTTTCTTAATAAACAAGTAAAGCCAGTCAATTAATTAATTTAATTGAAATGCTTAAGGTGAACTACAGTACTCTGAAGACAAACAAGAGAAATTCACGTCACGGGTATCAACAACGTTGTCAGTGTCAAGTATATATAGATTATATTCCAAATGAGAAATTTTTTACCATGATTCCGTGCAACGGAAAATGGCGGCTAAACAGAGACGACCGGGGGCCTGTGCATACCAAAATCCGGGCAATGGAGATCATTCAATTGAAATGCTCATTGGACAAGGATGGATCTTTTTCTCCGACAAGGATCTTACTGAAATGGGTCAATTTTTTTTTTTCACAAACTTAAGGTTTACATGATACCAAATCATAAATATGATATCACATCATTTAAAAATTTAAATTTGAAAAGATTTATTTTGCCTACTCTTCTTTAAATTAATAAAATATTAATTCATCTCTTCAATTTTTTGCTTTCTCGATTTTTTTTATTTTTTCATTTTCTGTTTTTTTCTTTTCTTCTCTTTCATTGTTCATTCCTATTTTGCGGATTAAAAAAAAAAGAGTAACTTTATCGAACATGTAGTCCACATGAACTGAAGCTTTGGCCTAGAGAATACAATTTGACGTTGCTTAATTTTTCTTTTTATATGAATTTTAGTGATGGACAATGTCAAAAACTTTTTTTAAAACAAAAAGGTGCAAGAAAAAGACAACTTTTAAAAAATATGACTACTAAAAAAATACAAATTTTTATATATATGGATATTGGGAAAATAATAAAAAAAGTTCTTAAAATATTATATTTAAATAAAAAAGTGAAAATAAATTTTTAGTTCAGAGAGTCAGATATAAATATTTTTTAAAAAAAAATAAATAGTTAAAGTAAAAAAAAATTTACCCTCAAAATAAAGAGTAAATATAAAAAGCCGCTAGAGAATAATATAAGGTGGTTTGGCCTTTGTAATTCCGCATCCCTTGCAATCGGTCAATTATTTGTGCCTTAATAAATTCCTTTCCATTATAATGTCCCTATCTGCATGATATGGCCGGATTTGAAGTTGAGAACAACGTAACATTTATTAAATGTCGTCTTAATAAATTCCTTTCCATTATAATTTATCGGACGCTACTGACAGCGTACGGCTATGGTTAATTTATTTTCCACACCACTGACTCAGTGACTCCCCCAGATAACCAACCATTTTCTTCAAAAACCTTCAATATTTCTTTCCCTCTCATATAGTCATGGGGTTAATCTGTATTGCGCTTAAGATCCCAAAATGCCCATTAAACATTGAATTTCTACTAGCCTGCTGGAGTACTATTTGAAGTTCATGGTCATGGCGGCCCTCGCTCGTCTGGGTCTTCTCAATTCGCCAGAACAAGCTGACACTGATCAAGACCACTCCACTGATTCCACAACTACTACTTCTGTTCTTGTAATGGATGGCTTATCTCCGTCGCTAATCCCACTCCACAGTCTAATGGCATGATCAAGAAGAGCCTTTCTGTAATAGAATACAGCAATCTTCTTGAAAGAAATGGGGGCGGCGCATCATGAAGATGTGGATATGGTGTGCTCTGTTTGCTTGGACTGCGTCGAGAGAAGCCACGAAGTCAGGAGCTCTCCAACTGTTCTCATGTCTTCCACAGGGCGTGCCTGGATAGATGGGTGATGAGGGCCGGGTGACTTGCCCTTTGTGCAGATCACTGCTGTTTCCAGCCATGGGACAGAGCACAAGCAGGAGAAGGAATGCTCTATTTTGTTGGTTAGACTTCAGAAATGGTATGGATTTGGCATGTAAAAAATACTATAGCATTATGTGTGGGTAGTTTTCGGGTCCAAATTTAATCATACTCTTTTTTTCATAATCTGTATCGTTTTCTTGAATTTAGAATAAAAGAATGACAGCTACATAATTACGCCAATCATCCAAGACAAAATCAGGGGACATAAACAGAAGGCAAATTAATGAAACATTAAGATTGATAATTACTAGGCGAGCTATGAGCATATACTGACAAAACATCGTGGGAAACGAGCACAGCACACAGTCACACGGGCAACATGAAGACAATTAGTTCGCAGTTCCAAAGGAGAGAAGGCATAGACACAGCCAAGAAACTAAAAGTGACTAGACAATCCCAGAATGCAAAGGCCGGCATATCAAACAAATATACTTGTTACTTTCTGCCGAACAAGACTTGGTGGCATCGATGGTTTGTGATTAACAGAAATTATCTATTCCAGCCCTTTACCTAGCGAAAGCTGTCGGTAATTAGAAAAAAAAAAAAACAAAAGCTGTCGGTAATTAAGCATAAACAATTTTCTATTGATATTAATCTCATATTAATTAAAATGAAAAAATATTCATGACTAGATGAATAATAACATGAATCTAATTTCAGTAAAGAGATTAAAAATATAGCAAAAGTTATAATTTTTTTTTTAAAAAAAAAACAAGAATCTACTCTTTTAGATTTAGTGCATCCTACACTTTGGTCAACAGTTAGACCACTCTGTCACGCTTCTAGACAGTCATCCCTATGATACCCTACTATCAACCAACCGTTAATTAAAACCCACTTATTAATAATTACCCAGAAGAAACCTCAGAAAATCCTTCGGCGTAGTAAATTCTTCTCAGTTTTGTTGGAAATGTGATATAAAATCACATAATTATTTCATAATATTGAAATGGGTATTTTCTTCTTTGTGCAAAGGGCATTCTTAGAAATATGAATGTGTTTGATACACTTTATTGTGGTCCAATAGAGAGTAATCCTTCTCTTTAATGGATTGTATATTCTTGTATGGTCTTATATACGTAAGATAGACATAAATAAAGAGCGGAAAATATTTTCTTTGTAAAGGTTTCTCAACATTATTCCTGGCAAAATTTTGATCTAAGGTGTTTTGGCAAGTGCTTTCATAGTGATTTGTGTCTTCGATTCACAAATCTACACACTTTGAGAATGAAGAACTGAAATTATTATTGATGTTAAAAATTGATTTCTCCATACAAAAGCTCCAAACTTAAAAAGTTAAAACAACGCTCAAAAGGCTAAAGAAAAGGAAAGAAAATCTCCTAAATTGTAAGAATCCTCAGAGAAAGGAGAAACAGAACAAATAGAGAAAGACTTAGTGCTGAAATTCGTCTAAATTTGGTGAGAAGATCAAAAGAAGCTGAGTTGATCCGTTGCCTAAATGGCAAAATCTTCCGAAGTTACCGGGCAGGTACTTGAATTCCATTTCTTATCAAGCATCCAATGAACGCATGGTTCACTGTTGCTTTCTTTTGTTCATATCCCTTTTTCCAAGACTGAAGCAGATTCATACTTAGAGATAATTTATTTTCCAGCCATCTTATACATTTCCATAAATATGATCCAGGTTTGATGGCCGTACAGCTATAGGAATCCTAACAAGATGCTTACCGTCTGTCCATGTTAGACTTCCGAATTTGTAGTCTCCATATAGTTTTTGAGTTGAGGAGAATGTAACTTCAAAGGAAAGAATTTGGGTGGTTGAATTGAAACTCAAAGTTTGAGGCTTTACTTTCATTTCTATGCCATATGGGGCCTCCACCGTAACTTTATAGACTGAAGTAAAGTGTCCTACATTTGTCACCTTTCTTGTTACTGTTACGGTTTTTTTGAGGTTAGGAATTGTGATAGAAGGGAGGTTGAGGTCGAGTACAAAATGGCTTTTCTCCACACAATCGATTGTGTTCTTGGTCAAACTGGTGATGGAGGCACTGCTGTAACCCATGGAGCAGAGGAACTGAACATAATCATCTGTGCTAAGGTTGTAAATCAGCCCTGGATCCACTGCTTTGTTGGGATTAACATGCCCACCACCTAAGTCAAATGCATCAGCTGCCTTGCGATTGGGGCCATCTTGAGATATACTTGTTCCATCTGTTCCAATCTGGTAAGCTGCATTTTGCGGCAGTGTTGATGGTCACTGTTCATTACAGATTCCATAATCTCATAGGGTAATCATGTTCGCTTTGGTTTGCGATTTGAAAATGAGATTTTTAAAAACACAGCTAATGTACCCTTTAAAACTGAACTCCAAACGATACATTTTCAGCTATTTAGTTTAAAATTGTACTTTTAATATGCAAAATCGCAGTGCAAAAGGCAAGCTTGACTTACCGGTTGTGACCAGAGCTGATCTTATGGCTGCAGGTGACCAGTTCTGATGTGCAGATTTGATGAGAGCTACTATTCCTGCCACATGGGGACAAGCCATTGAAGTTCCTGATAGCAGTGCAAAGCCGTTGCTGTATTTTGTATGAACTGGTGGATATGCAGCTAAGATGTCAACCCCCGGTGCAGCAATGTCAGGCTACCCCCATCAATCAGCATGTCATACAGATACCAAAGGTTTCCCTGGTTAAATGGAAATGATTCATGCTATACAAAATATAGCAATTTTCAGCTTCTTGGGTTTGCTTTACCTTTAGCACTGCTGGGGACATGGAACTTGGTCCTCTGGATGAGAAAGATGCAACTCGTGGGGACACCCACTTCCCAATATCCGTCCTTGGAAAACTCAGCTTTGCAGTTGGAGACCTTCATGAAGAGATGGACAAGGAAAAAGTTAATTAACTTTCATGCAGTTTGTCATACCATTAACCTTCCATTTCTCCTTACCTTGCTCTTCTGATGTAGGAAAGTATTTGTGTCCCTGCTTCATAATCTACTCTAATACATGGGATTATATTGCATGATACAAGCCCGTCATCATGAAAATGTGCAAATATGAGTCCAACTCCTCCTGCTTCCAGCACAGAATTTGATGCAGAGACTATATCCCGTTGACGTGATTTTGAGAAACAAAGTACAATTTTCCCTGCTGCCTTTGTTGCATTGAGACTTCCTAGCTGACAGTCCTTGCTTGAACAACACATAGGATGTCAGAGGACAAATGAGAAAAAAAAGGGGAGTATTTTGAGAATTTTGAGAGAATTTAATGGAAAATTCTAATGGATGGGAAAAATTGAAAGAAATTAAAAATTTAATAGCCTCAATTAAAAGTTTTTAAACTTTAAAGGGATCATTTTAAAACACATGAAACTTCTGGGAAATTTGCTGTGAAGTTTCCAAACGAAAAAATAAAAAAATAAAAAAAACCAAAAAAACGGAAGAGGGTCTCACGCTGAATCATTTGTGGGATCTACAGCTATGCGTTCCGAGTATGTAAGGTCAGTGAATCCAAGATAACGTTTTCCCATATCAACAGATTGGCCCTGAATTAAATACAACCATTGCAAAAAAAGTTTTAGACGATTACATAATTTGTCTGATTCGAATTCTAGTAATAATGTACTTGAATTTACCCATATAGTGCGGTTATTTCCAAGTGTAATGGCTGTTGGGAAGGCCCTGTCTATTGTGGTGGCTGCAACGGTGATGAGCCATGGCGCAGTGTTTGATATTGTTTGCGAGATTGGCCCGTCATTTCCTCCTGAACAAACTACACTGATCCCCTTAGCGGTTGCGTGGAAAGACCCAATTGCAATTGAATCACGCTGATCGACATAGGAGAACAGAGGAATGTCATCGCCAACAGACAATGATAGGATATCGACTCCGTCATGTATGGCTTTGTCAAATGCTTTTAGAAGGTCAGCATCACTGCATCCTCCATTGCCAATTGACCAACAAGCCTTGTAAATTGCTAGGTGAGCCAGCGGTGCTCCTCCTCTGGCTAAACCGGCAGCTAATCCCCTGTAGTTTGCTTTTTGAACAAAGTAGCCAGCTGCTGTTGAAGCCGTGTGAGTTCCATGGCCAATTACATCTCGTGGGGATAGAAATTCTATGGTGCCTGTTTCATTTATGGGCATTTTGATTTCATCCCTCATTCCTTTTATAAACCAACGAGCTCCAATAAGTTTCTTGTTGCAATTTGTGGAATTGAAACTCTCTCCTTGTTGGCAAATTCCTTTCCATCGTGATGGAACTGGACCCATTCCTTCATCATTGAAGCACTCCGACTCTGGCCAAACTCCTGCATAAATTGAGCTTTTTCTGCATCAAGTACAATTTTATTGTATTTTATTTTATTTTTTAAAAACTTTCAAAAACCCTAAACTTTTACGCTTTTTAAAATAACCATCTAAAATTTAAAACTCTCAATTTAATTTATTTAACTTTCAATTTTTCTCGTTAAATCATGTCAAAATATTTCAATTTTAATAAAAAAAAAAATTCAAAGATTCATGCCTGAATATTTTGACAAATTCCATATCCTAACGGGAGAAATTAAAAAAAATTGAAAGTTCAATAGTTAAATTAAGAGTTTTTAAATTTTAGGAAAGTCATTTCAAAACGCGTACAACTTCTAAAAATTTTCTTAAATTTCCCTTTTTTTTGTTCTTTTTAATCCTACTGCTATTTATTGGAGGATATATTAACTACCTGAATCAATCACACCAATGATTGTTCCTTCCCCCATGTTGCTTTTTCTTAAAAGATTTGTCGAAGAATGTTGATTGATCCCAATGAAGTCCCAGCTTCTGGTTGTATGGAGCTTGTGAATGCGATTTGGGATCACTTGGACAACTCCAGGAAAGTCTGCAACTTTATCAGTGATATTACCAGAGCCAGAGGAGCTGCAGCTGCAATATGCTAGCTAGCTCATGCTATATAGTTTTGATCAGTAGATCGAACATCGTACCTGCAATTGCTTCAGCCTGAGATTCTGTCAATCTTGCAGCAAAACCAGAGAAGCCATGCCTATAGCTGTAAAGTATGGAACTCTTTGCAGCTTCTTTGCTTCAATACAAATAGAAGAAACTATGATTTTGTATCTCTGAGTGTTATTAGAACAAAAATTGTAGATCTTTAGCCATACCTTCCTAGTAAGGTTGATACCATTTTATGGTGGGACTTTTTGGTAGTTTCTGGATCATCATACTTCTTCTGTCCCATATACACAATATGCACCTGGAAACTTTCCCAGATAAGTACCTGTTCAAAGAAGGGAAGAAAAAAAAGGCGGAGCTAGAACTTGAAGTTGCACATGTACACTTACACTAGTTTTGGCCTCAACAAACATTACAGAGACATGAAGATGGTTTTGAAGCAAAAATAGAGAGACAACTGCAAGCAAATGATTTTTTCTTGCCCATTTCCAGTTTCTTGAATTGGTATCCATTAGTGTATTTTGTTTTTGAATGAAGTTCCCTATGCTATTAGAGCTTATATATATTAAGAGCTTGGCAGGTACATGAGGAAAGAGAAACATCTTTTTCCTTGGTGCACTTTTGCTCTTTATTCTCAAATAGTAAAGCAAGCAAAATATTACTGTTAATGGATGGGGCTGGGAGTTGATAGATGCCTATGCAACAGTTCCCATTAGAGCTCTACATCGCGCACGTCTATTGCATTTCACGTGAGACATTATTATTTTGCAGAAAGATTGGCTGAAAATTGGAATCGATCGCTTCATCTACTTTTCAGATCGAGCCTATTGTTTTGTCAACTTGAACAGTTGTCCACAAAAACTTTTTGATGTGTATTTGTTAAGCATTATTGTTCAAGTACTGCCCAAGTAGCCACTAAGAAAAAGTCAAGCTATATTTGCTCTATCATTTCATAAAGATTAGTCCAGTTAAAGCATTTTAAGCAAACCAGATAAAATGTTCATGTTAGCTAAATTTAGCTAATATTACCCCCTATTTACCTCAAAAATACATTTGGTGCTATAGTGAATAGCAGGATCATGTCTTTAATAGTTTCTCTCCCTTTTCTCTTCTCTCTCCCTCTACAAGAGGTCACATTGGCAAGAATATAATAATAAATAATTCGTTCAAATTTGTATTGAAAAATAAGTAGATAAAATAGAGAATAATGTTTTTTGATTAGGTCTTTTACATGTTATTGCTTTAAAACTTTCTAAAATCACTTATAAAGCTTAATTTCACTTAATAAAGAATTAATGTTAGACTTAACATTTATCAATACCTTTATAAATTATAATTCATCTAGTTAATGTGGGCAGATCATATTCCCAATGTGGAATCCAAACTTTTTGAGGTATCACAACTCTGCATATTGTTAATCTACAAGTAAAGTTGACAATTTTTTATACAACCCGTTAATTTGATACAAACTTAACACAAAATTGGCGGGTTATGACGAAATATGACATGCATGTTTAATTAAATAAGTTTGATTAAGATCGATCTATATATTCTCATGTCTCGATATAACACGAACCCTACACGTAAACAATAATTTGCACCCCATAAGTACAAGTATATGTATATATATATATATATAATGCTTCTTGCTTATCAACTGCATGGATGTATATAGGTCTCAAACTCTCGCATTCGTTGATATCAATAATATGAAAATATAATGTACCCTCATAGCTGCTTAAACTTGTATACTGGATTCGATCTCATGTTGATGGTCTTCCCGTGAATGATCTAAAGATGAATCAGAATGATGGTGATGTTGCACTCAGCACTACTGTGTCATCGCAGACCCTTTTCCCACGTTTAATTGTAATACCTTTTCTTTTCTTTTTTTCCCTAGAAGATTCCGTGCGGTGCTTTTGCTTTTCCTGTTTGTCCATTGTCATCGATCGGCGGGACGCTTCTTTTTCAAGGAAAAGCAGGATTGCTTTGCGGAAAGTTGCTTCGGGGAAAAAGGTCTCAACGAGGGATGATGGTAAAACATGCAGTACTGAATGGGCATGAATCCACGATCTCAATAAACTAGCCCCCACAAAGACAATTCTGGGTAAAAGTTTACACCNTTAGGTTACTCCAAAGATCTCGAGGTTATTGAGCTTATAAGTCTTCGGTAAGTGGGCCTTAAAGGGCCCTATACCACCTTCCAGGGATGACTTATATGTCCTGATTGTTGTTGTTGATATTATGAAACGACCTCGTTTTATTCAATTGCTCTCACAGCTGAGATCTAGAAATTCTCTTAACTTCACATTAAAAAAAAAAAAGAAAGAAAGAAATTCTCTTTAACTTTTATTCTTTGTTGGTTACATTCATAGAGAAACTTCGTGGATCTAATGTCCAATATTGCGCCACACAAAAAGAGGATTATGGCTACCATTTGATGACGTTTCCTTTTATAAAATTAGTCATTTCATTTTTAATAAAGGCTATTCTTTGGAATCACCTATAAAACCATAAATAAATTTGTTGAATATCCACAGTTTGAAAATATAATTATTTATTAACTTAGAATTAAGATTCGGATCTTCTCTGGTTGAGTTCAACCGGAAAGTAGCCAATCTTTATTAAAGTAAAGGTATAATTCTAATTTCATATTTTTGTGAATAATTATACTTCTACTTTTATAAATATCTGCTCCTCTCCTATTGAACTCAACGGAAAATGATATGAATATTAAGTATTAACCACCTTGTATTCATTTTATGTAAAGAGAGATCCTTGATCTTTTCCATGTCAATCCAAGATTATGATTAAAATATGTTATCATATACAGCTGTTTGCTTTAATTAATAGGTCATTAGGTATAATTGGATAATGCTGATCAATACTTATTCAAATCCATTGCACCCGCTAATGTTGGGTACTTAATCAATTAGTCAAAACTCAAAAGCTGTAGAAGACTTTAAACCTACCTCATACTAGGTTGGCCAATCTAGCGCTCATATCTCAAATTAGATCTAATTTGAGATATGAGCGCTAGATTGGCCAACCTAGTATCGAGGTAGGTTTAAAGTTCTCTACAGCTTTTGAGTTTTGACTAATTGATTAAGTACCCAACATTAGCGGGTGCAATGGATTTGAATAAGTATTGATCAGCATTTAAAATCCAAAATTTTTAATTAAACCCTAATGAACCTATTTTAATTTTAAAAGCAAAACAGCTTTGTAATATTGAATTAAACATATTTTTTTAAAAAAAATCATAAAAATTCTTTTTGGGGGATTTGGGACAATGGAAAAAAAGATCAAGGAAATTCTTCTTCTTTTTTTTTACATAAAATTGAAAATTTACAAGGGTGGTTTTTAATACTTTTAATATTTTCCCCCAAATATTCCATTTTTTTTTTCCCCGTTGAAGTTTTTTTTCAATTTAGGAGAGGAAAGCAAAAAGATTTTATTTTTTTTTAATAAAAAGTTAGAAAAGTAAATAATTTATTCAACAAAAAATTTTATTGAAAATTTAGAAATTTTATTTACCTTTTTTAACTTTAAAAATAAAAAAGATTGGCTTTTTTTTTACTTTTTTTTCCGGTTTTTTTTTTTTTTGAAAAACTTCCCAACCAGAAAAGAAAGAATCCCCCGAATCTTTTTTTTTTTTTTAAAATTCCTTTTTTTTTTAAGTTTTTAAATAAATAATTTTAATAATTTTTTCCCAAAAACTTTGGTTGGGATTTATTTCCAAACAAAAATTTTTTAAATTTTTTAATTGGTTTTTTTTTTTTTATAAAGGTTTTGATTTTTCCAAAGGAAATAAGCCTTTTTTATTTAAAAAAAAAATGGAAATTGGACTAATTTTTTTTTTTTTTTATTTAAAAAGGAAAAACGTCCAAAAATTCAAAAAAGGTAGCCAAAAATAATCCTTCTTTTTTTTTTTTTTTTTTTGTTGGTTGGCGCAAAATAAAAAATTTTTGGAACAATTAAGACTTCCAAAAACGAAAAGTTTTTTTTCCTTCCCCTATGAAAATGGGTTAACCAACCAAAAGAAAAATAAAAAGTTTAAAGAAGAAATTTTTTCTTTTTTTTTTTCTTTTTTTTTCTTTTTTTTTTTTTTTTTTTTTTTTTTTTTTTAATGGTGAAAAGTTTTTTTTTTTAAAGAGAAAATTTTTTTTTCTTTTTTAAGATTTTCTTTCAAAAAAAAGCCTGTGAGAAGCAAATTGAAATAAAAAAACGAGGTCCGTTTTTTTTTTCCAATAAATAAAATCCAAAACAAACAAACAATCAAAAGGAAAAAAAAACATATAAGTCAAATCCCTTTGGAAGGTTTGGGTAAAAAAAAAAATAAAGGGCCCCTTTTAAGGCCCCCACTTTTTTACCGAAGGAAAAAAAACTTTTTTATAAAGCC
>FXXK01000523.1:385126-407626 GCA_900184695.1 Betula pendula | reverse complement strand
AGTTATTGGGTGGGTAGGATCTATTAGTATTTTTTTTTATCGTTAATCTTTGATATTGGCTCGTTTGAGTGTCAAATTTTATTTGATTTGACTTAATTCTTTGTTGACTTCACATATACCAAAAAAAAAAAAGTTTTGAAATTATGTTTGGATGGTTTAGAAAAAATATTTGAGTAGGTGAATATATTTGATAAAAAATATAATAAAATATTATATATTAATTCTTAAAATATTAAAAAAAAAAAAAGAAAAGAAAAAGATGGGGGTGGTTCGAAACCACCCCCAGGGTGGCTCGGCCACCCTCAATTTTTTTTTCTTCAGTTTTATTTTTTTAAAATAAAAATATAATTTTTATATTATTTTTGAGTTAAGTGGAATAAATTTAAGTTGAGTTGAATAAATTTGAGATGTTGAAGATAGTTGACTTTGAGAAGAATTGAAAAAAATTGAATTGAGCAAAAAAAAATTTTGCCCCGAACAAGCCCTGTTAGGTAATATTTGTTATTCATGAGTTTTTTATATCTATCTCTTTTAGTTGTGTTTGGATAAGAGTTTATCTTATTGATAACAAGTTATGTTTATCCTTTTATATTGTTATTTGGGTAGGATTATGTTATCTTTTTTAAGAGTTTTGTTGACATCAAGTTAAGTTGTTGAGCCGTAAGTCATTTAAAAGTCTTATTTTATATAGGACTCATTTTTTATTGTATTCGTTTTCTTAAATACTGTTTTGTTATTGAATAAAATGAATCAGTCAAGAAAATTATCAAACTTATATTTTTTGTAAGAGTTGAGAGCACCTTTAATTTCTCAAAAAAGGTTCAAAATTTATCAAAAATCCTACTAATCTATCATTCTTGTTAAGTTTTCATTCCACATTACATATACACGTTACAGCTTAGTAATTTAAAGGTGCATGTTGATTTGATTCAAAGGTGTAGAATCAAATCCATGCATTTGAATTATTATAGAAGCCAATGCAAGGGTAAATTTTCTTTTCAAGGCTAATGTTCATAAGTTTTACTGAGATTTTCATTCATTTTGAATCTTTCTTGGATCATCATCTTATCAATAATAAAAGCCTTCATCAAGTTTTCACACCAATTTTTTTTTCCTCCACCCCTGTAATTAAGCTAATTAAGCTGATTTTAGTGGCCCCCACTAAAATCAGCTTAATTAGCTTAATTACAGGGGTGGAGGAAAAAAAAAATTGGTGTGAAAACTTGATGAAGGCTTTTATTATTGATAAGATGATGATCCAAGAAAGATTCAAAATGAATGAAAATCTCAGTAAAACTTATGAACATTAGCCTTGAAAAGAAAATTTACCCTTGCATTGGCTTCTATAATAATTCAAATGCATGGATTTGATTCTACACCTTTGAATCAAATCAACATGCACCTTTAAATTACTAAGCTGTAACGTGTATATGTAATGTGGAATGAAAACTTAACAAGAATGATAGATTAGTAGGATTTTTGATAAATTTTGAACCTTTTTTGAGAAATTAAAGGTGCTCTCAACTCTTACAAAAAAATATAAAGTTTGATAATTTTCTTGACTGATTCATTTTATTCAATAACAAAACAGTATTTAAGAAAACGAATACAATAAAAAATAGAGTCCTATATAAAATAAGACTTTTAAATGACTTACGGCTCAACAACTTAACTTGATGTCAACAAAACTCTTAAAAAAGATAAACATAATCCTACCCAAATAACAATATAAAAGGATAAACATAACTTGTTTATCAATAAGATAAACTCTTATCCAAACACAACTAAAAGAGATAGATATAAAAGACTCATGAATAACAAATATTACCCAATAGGGCTTGTTCGGGGAGCAAAATTTTTTTTTGCTCAATTCAATTTTTTTCAATTCTTCTCAAAAGTCAACTATCTTCAACATCTCAAATTTATTCAACTCAACTTAAATTTATTCCACTTAACTCAAAAAATAATATAAAAATTATATTTTTATTTTAAAAAAATAAAAACTGAAGAAAAAAAAAATTGAGGGGTGGCCGAGCCACCCCTGGGGGTGGTTCGAAACCACCCCCATCTTTTTCTTTTTCTTTTTTTTTTTTTAATATTTTAAGAATTAATATATAATATTTTTTTATCAAATATATTCACCTACTCAAATATTTTTTCTAAACCATCCAAACATAATTTCAAAACTTTTTTTTTTTTGGGTATATGTGAAGTCAACAAAGAATTAAGTCAAATCAAATAAAATTTGACACTCAAACGAGCCAATATCAAAGATTAACGATAAAAAAAAATACTAATAGATCCTACCCACCCAATAACTGCATTGCACGTAACACAAGCCAAATCCGGATAGGATACCAAGGCTGTAAAACTAATCTCCTTTCCCGTAAACAGGGCTTGACCCTACAAGAACAATCACACTAGACCAATTGTTCAATCTTCATGCCCAAAAGTAATGTTCATGGAAAGTACTGTTTTCAATTTTATGGTTGACATTTCATGCTGTAAACCCCATTTTGTGGGAATCGGGATGGACAACGAGGCGTTCCAAGTCGAGCAGCCCACTGGGCTTACTGACCCGACCAAGAAAAATATTCAAAGATCCATTTTAGATGTCTTTCCAATCATTGATCACCACATTTTGTCGCACGTTCTCAAGTTGTATCCCCATTCCAATTATTTTTTATTCCATCATTTTTTAAATTCAATCTCTTTTTATTTTTATAAGACCATTCAATTCTAATATACCAAATATTCATGGGTCCAATCTCGAAATGAGTAGGTCAAACTTGGACGGATAGTTGAGCCCAAACCATGAGCTAAATGAGTCCATCAGCCAACAGCTCAATTTGAAATGAAAAATACGGTGCGCCATATCACTTCATCGTAAAAAATTAGTTAACGCTTAACAAGTGGTTTTAGTCTCACAAGAGGTAAGGGATTCGATACCACTACTATGCCAAAATTGTACCTTCACAACAAGTGACACTTGATGAAATACATACTTCACTAAAGGACATAAATCAAATGCAATGCTTAGGTAGAGTTGTGCCCAATCAGCAAATGACACTTACTAAAGCCGTACCAGAGAAAAAATCACTTCTCTTAAGAAGGAAAAAGTCACCCCAAATACATTCATTCGACCTTAATGCTTGTGCATTTCCCATTCTTAAGAACTCTCAAATATAGAAGTTTTTACTAATTTAAGCATCAAAATTATTATTGTCAGCAACTCTAATAGGCCTCCATCTTACTTTTCATTTCTTTTCAGCTTTATCAACAAATATGTTATCACCATCACATGCTTATTAGGAGTCAAACCAATCGATCAAGTTGCAAAAACGACGCACCAACAATTCAGTTGATCAGTTACAATTGTACAATTAAGTTAGTCATTATCTAGAATTGAAGATGTCAATTCAATGGTGAAACTCTTCCAAAAACTTTGGGAACCCACCCGTGAACATACATTTGTTTTTTTCTTGAATTCCACCGGTGAACATCTTTTAACTACAAGTCCACAACATAAGTTGTAAGTTTCAAGATTCAATGCTTTATCTCTTTTTCTTTTTTATTTGGTTAAAAAAAAAAAAGAGAGGGAAAGCTTACTTTACTTGCCTTTTGCATGTGTTACGTTTTAATAAATTAATTAAATCATTAAATTTATTATTTTAAGTTTTAAAGATAATTAATAATTTAATCCTAAATTCAAAGCCTGGTTTTATAATTACCCTTTATTTCAATTAAATATTTTATGTATTGAATTTCCGAGATAATTAAAAAATTTAACATTACTCCCACACAACACCCTCTGATGTGTGAAAAAAAAAAAATTCCAATAATGCACGATGCTTGTGAATAAAAAGCTTGAATTCATACATAAAAATAACGTTAATTTATTAAATAAATAATTAAATATACTATTTTTTAACCTTTTAAAGTTTTAAGAGAATTAAAAACAAAAACAAAAAGCAACAAATTCTATCAAATCTAATACAATAACACTCCCCTCCCATTCATTATAGTTTAATCTCTTGATTGGGAGCAAAGGATCCAAAGGAATATTTCCCGGGTGGCGGTCCACTTGATTTCATCACGTAGTCTTTGTCTCGTCTTCGGACACCATTCTTTTCTTTAATTTTTACGCGCAGGCCTGCACCGTCTTGCTACCAGATGACCGTATTATCCTCTACCTTCAACCTAATTTTACCATTAGCTCCCTGCCTTACCGCACTACCGCTTTCCAATTTTGAATCTTGCAACACAAGCACACGTACATACATGTGACCCCCACTTTTTCATTTGGACCAAACTGCCCTCTTCTCTCTTACTATTTCATAACTCAAATTAAATACATCTCTAGTTTTCTTAATTAAGAAGTTTTGCGATGTCACTAAATTTAGGACAACCACAAAAACATTTTTTATGAATTAACTTGTCTTGTAATGTTAAGAATGTGATCTGTTTTTATTGAATATAGTAAAGAAAAAGAAAAAAGTGAGAAAGAGAGAGAAAAAAAGACTCTTATGTTGAAGACTTAAAGTTGTCTATTGAGTCACCATCAAGGGTGTTAGTTCAATGGTTTCAAAAATTTTTTAAGTAGTTGGGCATGCATTAGGGCTTGGGTTTAACTCTCGCAATGAAAATCCCTTAGCCTATTAGTGTTAGTCATCTTGAATTTTATTGATTTCCTGATGGTGCGGTGTTAAGCTATGGCTCGGTTGATCTTGAGGGAGCACCTACGGTTTCTACCGTCTAGGTCCTTTTTGAGCGGCGCCTCGCTGGTTGGGAGCTACTATAGTCACGTCCAAGTAGAATAACAACAATTGGCCTTCTCCTCCAACCCTTTTTATCTTAAAAAAAAAAAAAAAAAAAAGTTGTCTATTAAGTTATTTTCAATTGTGTGGTTTAGTTCAAAAAATTTTATTGAACATCGGAATGAAATTTCTCTATAAGGATTCTAACTTAGTTGACTTTAATGCATTCTTTCTGATACGACAATCAAAACCCTTGCGGGCATGCCTATCAGTAGCCAATCTTTTGTTATGCTGCAAATTTTTTTTTCTTTTTTGTGACCATTTTCTTGGTCAGTAGATCAAGAAGTTATTAGACCACGTTATTTATGACCATTTTTAATATGGATGAAAATATGGATCAAAGGAGGTGTCACATAAGAACAAGACTATGAATTATTTTTGTATATATTGCGTGTAGCAATGGCACATCGAGCCCCTAAGTTTTGAACATATTAAAATGACCGAAGCCATGTACATGATTGGATGAATGGAGTTGAATTTGTATTATCTTTACTTGGCGTAGATGAATATGTCATCCAAATTAAAACTACTCAAGTTCTTATTATTATATGGTTGTTGATCCTTATGAGTGAAAACAACAACAAATAGAAAGTTGGACACGTGTTTTCAACGCACATCTAAAATGGAAAAAGAAAAAAAAAAAGAAAAGAAAAAAGCATTTATATTTGATGATAAGAATATTGCTTGCAACACACATTTAAAACCACAATTACAACTCTAATATATAATTATCCCAAGAAATGACTTAATATTTCATAAGATGGTTCAATTTGAACCTAATCATCTATCGTCTTAATTTGAATAATCTATCAACAATAATGCTTGGCACTTAAAAACATTGGAAATTTCAAGAAGACTGTATATGAACTTTTGATAGTCTACAGGGAAAAAAATACAGCTCGTTTCAAAGCTAAATTTGTTTATGTTTTCATTAAACTAAAACACAATTAACGAAAGAAAAATGCTAAACTTGTTTTACTACAACTTCTTACACTTTCACCATGTAATTTGGCAGTAGTCACCACCAGATCGTGTAATTTGGCCCTCTCTACATGGTGATTGGGAGTATAGCAACAACAAAGAAATAGAAGAATTTATGATATGTTTAGTATATGAAATAATTATTTTATTAGGAAAAATAAATAACATTTATTAAGGATAGAAAAAAGTATAATGAAATAGCTTTAATGTTATACATATAATTTAATATTTAAAATAGTTATTCTCATGGCCACGAAAAAATGACTATTCTTTAAATTGAGAAAAATAATTATTTTTTCAATTTAAGAATTATTTTCTCGTAAGAGAATGACTATTTTAATGTTAATTTATTTTACATTTTTTTATTACTAATAATAATTATTCTTTTTTAATGAAATAGACATTTAACATATCAAACGTAATTTAAATTTTTTTGAATTATTGAGATAAAGTTGTTTTATGGTCTGGCACTCTGAAAAAAAAAAAAAAAATGATGGGGAGGTGGAAACAGAGAAAAAGCTGACCACTCCAGATTTCCAAAAGAAAAAAGGAGAGCAGGGGGCACGGGCACAGACAGTAGTCCTACTCCCATTCATTCCTGACTTGCTTTGCCTTGCTTGAGCACAAAAGGGCATTATTGGTAGTTGATGTTGTCCTGACTTTTGTTAAATCTCATATTTTTAAAGGTTTCCCCGTGATAAAACAATAATGAAACCGAACGTAATTTACAAGTGACAGCCCCATTCATTGCCCAAATGATTTTGAACATCATCGCTTTTTCTTCTTGTTCTGTATAGCCTGTGCTCCTTCTCTAATGGGGTCCCTTTTTTCTCTTTGTAACGAGTACGCTTCCTTATAAAGCTGAAAGCTTTTTTAGAGATTGAAGAATGGGTCTGACCAGACCTCACAAGGCTGGCAATGGGGTCTCCACCAGATGGGTTTCCATCTTCTGCATCGCCAGCTTCTTCTTGGGTGTTCTTGTTATCAACAGGTACTCCCTCTCTCTCGTGGGAAATGACTAAAGATCTTGTGTTGAAGTGGTCGACTTTTAGATTTGCTGCTCTTTCTAATGGGGTGGGAAGCTTTGATAGTAATGATCTTTTGTGCAAATGGGTCTTCTTTTTTGCGGCCCAGGGATGAAAAATGCTATCTTTATGAATAGATTTGACCCTATGGCTCTGGATTTAAGGGTCTTTGTATTTTGTTTCCAGGTTGAAGGTTGAGACTTTACTTCTCTTTTATTCTAATTCTGTCTCCAAGTTATTTTGGGGTAATGGGAGTTCCATATACCAAGATGCATTAATTGGTAAACGCAATTAGTTGTTGGGGTAAGACATCAGGTGCTGATTTAGTTGTGTTGTACGATTTCTTGGCACTTTAGTAAAGCAAGGTGTAACCTTGATGATGCTTAGCTTTTGGACGATGCCGAGCTTAGTTTAATTGGCCTTATGCCTTCTCTTGTACGGGGAATTGTTGCTGCATTAGCTTAGAAGTCAGTTTTTGTAGTTAAGTTTGATTTTCAGGAGATTACGAATTGCTCCCAAGTCCGAGAGCAACTAATAGACAAAACCTTAGAGTTAGTGGAATTATTAATATTGTAATTGATTGCATTCAGCTGAGAATTGTTTCAAAAGCAGACAATTAGGGAAAATGTTCAACTTGTTAAATCACCGCTTAGTCCAAAAGCTTAAACTTGTAGGAAAAGATGAATTCAATGATTTAATTTATATTATAACAAGACTGACATGAAAGTATTGGAAGTATTTACACCTTGTGAAGTTTTAAACCGCTCTTTTTCTTGTGTAATGATCATCACCATTTTTTCGAAGCCAAACATTTATTGTATGAAAGACAAGCCATTGGCACATTTATACACTTTGAAAAATTGGTCGAGTATTGGTCTACTATGGAGGAGATGGCTAAAAAGGTCTTCCTTTCCCATGAACCAAAGTAAAGATTAAATGCCTTTTGCTGTCACAATTTAATAGTAGTAATTCATCAACCCTTTTAAGTATACACATGTGAGTGAAAAACAATTAAGTTCCACATTGGAATATATGATAAGGATGAGCCGTTAATATGACATAATTGGTAATTAGTTTAAGCTTTTGGGTTGAGTGATGTCCTAATATGTTATATTATGGTCTCATTAAAAGAACTCCTTAAAGAATAAATCTATTATGTGATGTTATCAAAGCCGAGGGTTTGGCAGAGTGAGTGTTGAACACAACATCTCCCATAAGGTTCTTGATTTGTTGTTACCCATGGTAGAGTGGACTAAAGAAGCGCACGGCTTGCAAACATAGTTGCGAGAGTTGGGCTCTTGGTGATGACACGTGAACACATGGTAAAAGAACTTCTATTCAAGGGGAAGTGTAGTCAATGTGGCAATGAACTCATTTTGAGGGGGAGATTATTGAGTCCCACATTGAAAATATATCATAAGAATGAGTGGATAATATATCACAATTGAGCCCAAATCTATTTCCTTAAACTTTTAGATTGAGTTGTGTCTTAATATAACACCTTAATATGTTATATTATAGTCTCATTGAAAGAACTCCCTAAGGAATATACCTCCCCAACAAACCTCCTTTCTTTGTGCATGGAAACTACTGAAAATAAGCATCATTACCCCATATCTGTAGCTGACACCAAGGCGCAAAAACATGACGATGGCATCTCGTGGTTTGATTCTAGCATCATATGGCTTCCTTTGTAGTCTTGCAGATTTGCAAGATTTGTTTTCAAAAGATACAGTGCTAATAGATTGTATATACGAGGTTTAGTTAATTGTGTCTTATATTGAGGTCATATGGGTCCATATCCTGCTAGAGAAGACATTAGCATTTCTGCATTTCCCTATATATGATGGCCTATATGTCTTCAATGTCAATATGATTAAACTTGTTAGGTAGATTCTTTTCCAAACTTTTGTTTTCTTTTGCACATGCATCAGTAAGTTGTTTATGTCTATTTCGTAGGTTTTGGGCTTTTCCTGATCCAGTTAAAATGGACGAGGAGGCTTCATCAGTGGAGAAACATCAACCAAGAGCTCTGCATCCCATAGACAATTGTGAGAAGAAGGCAAGTCTCAAGAATATTGTCGTCATAAGCTCCACTGCCTTTATTAACACATCCTGATAGTATTCTTCATTTATAACAGGATGCTTCTGTTGGGGCAGGCGACATCCTTTCTCAAGTTTCACAAACACATGATGTAATCATGTAACATTCTATATCCTGCTAAAAAATGTTTTAAAGAATTCTGGCTATATCTTAGATTTGGTAATTGTGTAACTTTCTATGTCAAGTAATTTGATTTATATGGTAAATTGTTGTCTTAATACTTTCAGGACATTAGATAAAACAATCTCCTCGTTAGAGATGCAGCTAGCTGCTACTAGAGCTGCCAAAGTTGGTGATGAGGAGGAATCTCCAATGGTCACAAAATCAGGAAGTAAGCGATTGAAAGAGCGTCAGAAGGTTTTCTTTGTTATGGGAATCATTACTGCGTTCAGCAGCAGAAAGCGAAGAGAGTCAATCAGAGAGACATGGATGCCTCGAGGTTCAGTTCAAAACTTAATAGCCTTTCTCGCATATGTTGAAATAAACTTATATATATATATATAAAAAAGATGTTGAAATAAACTAATTGCTAACTCTCTTTGGTCTCTTTTCATTTTAGGAGAGGAGTTAAGGAAGTTGGAAACAGAGAAGGGAATTATAATACGGTTTGTTATAGGACACAGGTGATTTTTGGTGAACTCATCTGGAATTTGCTTGCTACATTTGCTTGCTTCATGATGGTAATCTTGACAAATATACTGGTTTAAATTTTGTGGTTGTTAGTGCAACTCCAGGTGGTGTATTGGATCGTGCTATTGATGCGGAAGATGAACAACATAAAGATTTCTTACGACTGGTATGGTAAACTGCTAGGGACCAAGTTGACTTCTTATCTTTAGTCATACTATTAAACCAAGAGCTGATTAGTCAGTCAGTGGTTGAACAGGTGGTTTGATTAAAAATTGTAAAATGATTGCAAAATAGAAAATTATGTTCAAATTGGGAAATCAATCTAAAAATATATGGCCAGAAAGTTGCAACCTATATTCACAATAAATACACATAAGAAAAAGTGAATATTTATGTAATTACAATAAATTTAATAGGAGAAAATTACAAGTCTTGTACAAGTCATTCTCCAAATTACAATGACTTGGAAAAACGTCTTTTGAAATTGAAACTCAATGTTAGTTAGATATATATATCTCACGACATAGATAAAGCAAATATGTGCATGGTTCATCAAATTTGCTATGGAGCGGCAATGAATATATTTAAATCCTTGGTTGTCTTTCTATTCGTGCATGATGTTGGATTCCTTGCCTTTTTGTTTGAATTAACAGTTAAGTAAATTAGAATGGCAATATTTTAACATATAAGAAGAAAGCCTTACCTGTAGATGTTTCAGTAAGCTATCAACTATCAGAAGTCAGGATTATAAACATTAGATTAACTATTCTTTTACATGTAACTTTAGTCAATAATAGTTGAACCGGCTAATTAATGTTACAGATCAAAACCTAAGTACCAACTTTTTGAAATATCTGGTCTGCTTTCCATAGGGGTTAGAAATTAACAGATTATCCTTTAATTGAAATTTATTCTCTAAGCTTATGCAGGGTTACTTCATTTTTGCAGAATCATATAGAAGGATATCATGAATTGTCCTCAAAAACACAAATATACTTTTCAACAGCTGTTGCTAAGTGGGATGCTGACTTCTATATAAAAGTTGACGATGATGTGCACATAAATCTTGGTTAGTTTATCTGCATTCTAACATAAGTGTCTGTATCTTGAAAGGGAAAAGTTGCAAATAGGGGGCATCGAATTGATAGTTTTAACATTTGACAGGTATGGTTGGATCTACCTTGGCTCGCCATAGATCAAAACCACGGGTTTATCTTGGCTGTATGAAGTCTGGACCTGTCCTGGCACAGAAGTAAGCTTCTTTTTTCTTTTTTTCTTTTGAAGTTTGTTGAGTTATTAGGGATCATCATCTATGGATGTCATTCACCAGATGTACCTTTGGCTACTAAATGCAGAGGAATCAAATACCATGAACCCGAGTACTGGAAATTTGGTGAAGAGGGAAATAAATACTTTAGGCATGCAACAGGTCAAATATATGCAATCTCCAAAGATTTGGCCACTTATATTTCAGTGAATCGGTAGGTTCCTGCAACAAAATCATTCTGTACTTATTATATAACTTAAAACTTTCAATTATTGAATGTTATTTCTCTCCAGGCACATACTTCATAAATATGCAAACGAAGATGTCTCTCTGGGTTCTTGGTTTATTGGTCTTGATGTTGAGCACATCGATGATCGGAGCCTCTGCTGTGGGACACCCCCTGGTAAGATGCTTGCAGATATGTACTTGAGTTTCTTTGTTTCCCTGCATTATAACTTGTTTTCTAAGTTTCACATTTTGACTTATGTATATACTCAAAGAGCAATAGCCAGTATCACAAGTTTAATACCATTATTACTTGTAAACAGTGACATATGCCTTCAGTAGCGTTACATAAGAGCAATGCATAGGTCTGAAAGAGTTAAGAGGCCCTTATCAAAAGACACCATGGGTTGAACTCTTTGATGTTAAACTTAAAAGTTCAATCCCGATTACAAAACCATGAATTGAGTTCTCTCTCGGTCAATAGTCCAGAAATATTCCTTATGACGTAAATTTCTGCTGACAGATTGTGAGTGGAAGGCTCAAGCAGGAAATCCTTGTGCTGCATCATTTGACTGGAGCTGCAGTGGCATTTGCAAATCAGTGGAAAGAATGGAGGAGGTGCACCAGCGCTGTGGAGAGGGTGATGAAGCTATTTGGCACACCAGCTTCTGAAACATCTCTCTATGGGTTGTAATATATGTGTATGTGGATGTGGTGAAAAGGGTGGTTTAGACAGACCATTTCTGCCCCATTTTTGTCTATTGATGCCTCGGGACAGTTGGTATATGATTTATTTATTCTCTGCACATATAGATTCTCGAGTCAGGAAATATGATTCAAATTCTTTAGTTCCAAGTTAAACTTCCCTATTGGTAGTCCAGAAATCTAACAGGTTTGCAGTTGTTTTGATGCATGAAAATCACGTATAAGCATGTCAAACCATTAAAGCATAAATGAAGAATATCTTCCAGTCATATTTGCACGATAAGAGTAAACCCTCCGTCTTTGTACATAGAAAATGCGAATTATAATTTTTTATTATAATTTGCTTACAAATTGATGTATGAGTTCATAATTGGTAAAATGATTAATGCAAAAACAAAATTTTGGATGGTCAGATCAAACAATTGGTCACCTACAAGACAAGAAGAAAATCATTGGAGTGACGTTAGCCGGCGGTTGATAGGGGCATAAGTTAGTAATTCGTTGGGAAAACAAATATAGAAAGTTTTAAGGCAGAAAAAGCCCTTATCCCTTTAAGGTTTAGGGATAGTGAGACCCTCCTTTATATTAGACTCCTTATTTAACTGCCACATGGTGGGCGATAACCATTCTAGAACAATAATTTGGTTTTTCTTTTTTAGCTTAATTATTTCATTAATTTTAAATTATATCGTCAATTTGTAAGGAATTTACCTAACAACACTTTCGTGTATAAGAGCATCTCTAGCCATATTAGCTATTTTAGCTATTCAAAACATACATTTATTTATTAAGTTACTAAAATTTTAACATAAACTTTAACAAACTATCTACTTTACTCTACTTTTTTTTATAATATTGTTTTTCAATGTTTCTTTATCAATTTTTTTCCACTTCTCTCTCTCGCTCACCACGCCCTCTCCCCTGAATTTTCTTGTCGCCCAAACCTCCTTTCCCCATTGTTTGTCCGCCACTTCTCTCAGCAACTCTTCAGAAAGCAACTGTACCCAAAATTTCATCACCTTCCCACCATCCCAATGGCCTTGTAGGCCTCCAAAACCCAAAAACATATCAAACAGGCAAAATTAATCAAAACAAAAACTAACCCAGATAAAGAATTAGGTTTCAAAAGCTAAACTAAAACGAGAGAATGAATGGGTATAGTGATACTGTGATACTCAGGCATATCACGGTCAGCCCAAACTCTCATTGAGGGAAAAATAAGTGCAAAAAACAATAAACACAGAGAAGAAATAATGGCCAAATGATATTTTATTCCTTCAACATCCTACGGTGAAGGAATAAAATAGCATCTTGAAGGAATAAAATGGCCCATAACTGTTAAGAGTATATCCAAGAAGAAAAGACAAAATAACTATTAAAAAATTATAAATATCTACTTTAATTACTCATTTTTTTATTCACATTCTAATAAATTATTTATTTTACTATCTATTTTTTTTAAATATTTTATTTTGTGAAAGCGAGAGTGAATGAAAGAGTGAGAGAGAGAGAGAAAATAATAATAATAAAAAAAAAACTTCTTTATAGTGTGAATAGTAAACAAACAAAAAAATTAATTCATTGTTTACACTAAAAAAAAAAAAAGTTAGTTAATTTATTCGGCTAAAAAAAATATATTATTCATAATAATTAAATTTAACTATTATTAAAAATTTAACTGTTCCGTTAGATTGAGATCGGTTCTAAAGAGCATATGCCGAAGATGCTCTCAGTAGCAAGTAATATTGGAATTGGGCCCAAAAAGATCACCAGTAGCAACCAATTGGATTAAGGTTATGTGGGCAGGCCCCATTTGCACTCAAGGGACCCTTTTTTTTGTTTTTTTGGGGGGGTGGGGTGGGTTTGTATTTTCCAGTCAGTAGCTCTTGGGACCTTTGACAAAATAAACTCTCAAGAACAGTCAATACATTGCCAAATAAAAATATTTTAAACATGTTTGGTAGGAGGAATGATTTATTCCATGAGATAGCCTTTATCAGTATGAAATGAGTGCAATGCATTAACCTTGAAATAGTCATTCCGAAGGTCATAAATGAATAGTTATTCCTTTAATTGAAGGGAATAACCATTTTTTCAACTTAAGAGGAATGATTATTCCTCAATTGAAGAGAATATCATTCCATTATGACTATTAAATGGTTTTTCCAAGCTAATTACTCTACTCTTTTCATTTTTAATATAGGGTATTCCATGGAATAGCCATTCCATGTACCAAACATAACCTTAAAAATTGAAAAAAAAAAAAAAAAAAAAGGCCCAATCCAATCATGTAATTAACTAGACAGCACACTTGAAGAATCTGTTCACATAGTGGATGTTGAAATAAGGGTGGCATGGTCCACGGACGGTGTGCGTTATTTCAGCCGGAATTCTCTACCTAATTACACACATTTAAATTATTAAATACGATTGTTTAATGTGACAACCAGAGAAGTAGTGTGAGAAGTGCATCTTTTTTTTTGCGAAAATGATGGACCATCTATATTCACCGTCAATCAGCTAGGTATCTTAGACAGTAGTACAGTACCATCTATTGTCTTCTTCTTCATCAGACGTCCATGTCGTCTGAACTCTTTATCTTTTAATCTTCCAAAAGAGAGGCTGTGGCCGGGGCCGGTGGGGCTTTGATCAGGCTTTCTATACTAAGTAGAATTAGTTAATTACAGGCTTCGTTGTTTCTCATGGGTCCCAACTTCCACTACGTACGCAGCAGCACTCGAAACTCACCACAAAATAGCTTTTTCATGCGGTCGTACTCGGTACACAACAACAACAAAAAGGGTCAAAAAGAGTGTGCAATGTTAATGATCTCCTCCGTTGAAGAGAAATTAATACAACGTCCGTACTACAACAAAAGAATAAAGAAAATAACATGACGAAAACATGTTTGCAGTGCATGCTGACTTTGATATATACTATATAGTGGTCGGTTCAATACGTGATATTATTGTGTTACTATGTAACCACATTTTTGGAGTTGCTAGGAATGATAACATATCACCAAAATATTCCTTGTGTGATTGGTCATATTCAAAGGACCATTTCTTATCACCTCTTAGCTTGGTCTCATGCTTCAAAGATGGAGAATTGGTCCTGCTCACCCACTCGTGCTTTCAAACTAAATCTTGACGTTGCTGTTAGCTATAAGATTTTTCATGGTGGCCGGTGCTATTATTTCACAAGATTTTTGGCTTTTTCATAATTTTTATGGAAGTATTTTCATGTTTTTTTTTTTTTTTAAAGAATCAAGAGTGGGAAAAGAAAAGAAGAAAAAAAAAAACTAACCACAATTTTGGGAGCTGCTATAAATAATTTTGCGCTAGCTAATGACCTACAACACTGTTTACAATTCACACTTAGAGATAGTAATTCGTGTTCACGTATCGAGTTTGGATCATGTCAAAACATAAGTATAATGATATATAGGTTAATTTTAACTTGACCCATTTAATTAAATGGGACATACCTTTCAACTCTAACTCGCTAATTTCGTGTTGAATTCGTGTCAAAAATTGATAGTTCTTATGTCGCGTGTCGAGGAATAAATGTAAGACTATATAAATCAACCATAACTAGTTAATTTTGTTTTAAGAATAAATGTATCAAATTCGTGAGTCGTATCAAAAGATTTTAAATTTTCAACCCTAAATGACACCATGAATTAATTTGTTAATCTTTCCAACCACCGAGTGTACGTATTTCCAGTATCTATGAGAACAATGAGACCATATGGTTTTTTTTTTTTTCCTTCTAATTAGACCATATGGTTTATATATATCTAAAGAAATTAAGCTTTAATAAAGAAGCTATTGCATTGAAATGTTAAAATTTCAATTATGTGAGTACGAATTACTTCAAGGAGGCAGAGAAGAGGTAAATCTGATCTGGTTTTTCTTGTTTTATGACTTGACTAAATCCAACTTAATAGGTAAATCTGATCTGGTTTTTCTTGTTTATGACTTGACTAAATCCAACTTAATTGGTTATGGGTCTCCTTAAGCAACTAGGCAGCCAATTAAATTGCATTGCTAGTTACCCGAAAATTTGAACAAAATAGCACCTTTTAGAGCTTGTGAGGAACCTTTTCTTCTGTGTTTCAAAGGTTTTAGCTGAAAAATTGCTTTCACATTTTAATTGACGGAGTAATTAGGGAGGAAAGTTTTCAGCAGCTTGCTGCAGAAGTGGAACGTGTAACCACAACGCCAGGCAAGACTATTTATAATCATATGGACTTTTCACTAAACATGGTGATTAGTAGGAAACCAAAGTCGGATTGTTGAACCCTATTAATTAAACAATTAAATTCATATTTTTTTATGAGCTAATTAAAATTTTTCACTAAACAAGGTGATTTGTTGAAAGCTAATAGAGTTCTGAAAAGTAAACAAATTTGTGTGAAATGAATGACTATTCCAACCTCGCCATTCTCATGTTTACTTGGTCTAAAACACAAATGGACTTCTCCAACTCGTTAAGGTCAAATAAAAGGGGTAGTCAGAGGCAGCAATAAAGCAAATCCGCGTTCAATAATTTGAAGTCAATCCAAGGGCACGTAATATTAATTATTAAATTACCAAAGGGGCACCACTACATGTCTACAATAACCTTTTACTACCGCGAAATGTTTGGTCCTCGCGCGTCCGTTGTTGGTGTGGGATTTTTGTCCTCAAAAACATTTTAAATCTTATGTTAGTAAGTTAATAACATAATCTAAGATTTTACTCTATTAAACAAGTTAACAAGATACAAAACATGTGGACCTAAATGATTAGTTTTAAATACTATATCAATATCAGGTTAGGTATATTAAGATTAGGATTAGCTTAATTATAAAAAAAAAAACAGCAAATCAAAATAGCATAAAATCAAAGACAAAATGAGAATGGTGGGGTAAACAAAAGAGTAAAGCGAGTCTTCACCGACAAGGATTTTCATCAATTTGAACAGTAATATGAGAGAGTTCTTGAAACCTACATTCTTAAAAAGGTGGTCGGGTAATTCAAAATTTATTTAAATATGTGAGTCTTATATGGGTTTTCTCACAATGTGCTTAGACAACAAAATTGCTTGACATCTCAATCTACTCTTCACACTTATTAATCGGGTAAAAATACATGGTAATTAAGAGCTTGTTCGAAATTGCGTTAAAGAGCTTAAAAAATACTTTTAGTAATAAAAGGTTACGACTTTGTCAACTACTTGAAACACGTCAGGTTAAATAACATGAAATAAATATGATAAATA
Organism: Betula pendula; assembly: GCA_900184695.1. Classification (NCBI taxonomy): domain Eukaryota; kingdom Viridiplantae; phylum Streptophyta; class Magnoliopsida; order Fagales; family Betulaceae; genus Betula; species Betula pendula. Next base: position 390,607 of record FXXK01000523.1, on the reverse strand, counting down.
AGTGTAAAAAAGTATTATTTAACTTATAATAAAAAAAAAGGATAAAAAGAAAATGATAGAATCCCAAGTCAGCGAACGTGAAAAACGAGGATGCATTGTCCAGGAAGCAAGGTTTGCACTTTGCAGTGTATATATTAAGACTAAGGTAGAAAGTGAAGTAGCCAATGAAGAGAGAGGCATTAGGCATTGGGGCATTTAGGGGAACATACTATACAAATTGCAAACCACATTTTAAAGTTCAAACACATTTTTTTTTGGTCGTTGGTTCATTCTGCGCTTCCCTTGCGTCCTCGGCGTTATATATATCGGAAAGATATCCACCCTACTCTCTCTCAAATTCATTTCCTCAAACATTTACTGCGCAAACATAGCAGGGGATTGTCATTTTGCTCCCAAAAAAAGAATTTGGAGAAAAATCTCAACAGCCTGGGATTACAAAAAATCCGGGCCTACGGTAATCCTATCACCACGTCTCTCTACCGCTTATCTCGAAATCCTTATCCGTAGCTTCTGAAAATACTTTGTCTTCTTCTTTCTCGGCTGCTCTCTGTCTCTGCCGAAATCCCATATCTAAATCTCATCAATTTCATCCTTCGCCAAACTTCTCACTCTCTTTTCTTTTTCCTTTTTTTTTTTTTCATTTCTTTTTATTTATATATCTTCTGAATTTAGTGGGTTTGGTTATTTGGGGGGTTATCCTCTATCTTATCCTTCTCTCTCTTGAAACCCTTGTTAATCGCTGTGCTTTGACGCCCCCCACCAATCCGATTGAATCGAGGGTTTTTGTTTCAAATTTTGTTGCTTTTCGTTATTTGGTTTTCTGAGTCTTTGAATATCCATTTCCGTGTCGCTTTGGTTTCATATTGGGGTTTTTGGGTTCGGTGTTATGGCTTTGCTTTCGACTTTGTTGGAGATTTTGCGGAGACCCACAATGGTGGATGTGCTAAGCGAGCTCATGATGTTCATAGCGCCTCTTTGGGTGGCGGTGATTGTTGGGGTTTTGGTTGGGTGGGCATGGAAGCCCAGATGGGCCAAGATTTTGGGCAGGGAATCCAAGGACGCTTCGCCAGCTTCACCGACCACCACATCGTTGTCTACGTGTTTCCCTTCGATTCCGAGCTTGAACGCGTTGAAGTTTCAGCTGCCCAGCTGCATTTCTTGGACCACCGATGATAAGGAGGGTCTGTCTTTGCCACCAGCAGCCACCAAATCTGACTCCAGGTTTGTGGAGTTTTGTATATTGTATAAGTGATTCAGGAACTTGAGTTTGCGAATTATTCAATTTTGAGGTCTTCGTAATTTGGATTAGGAGGTGGAGATAAATTCTATTAGTTGAATTGAGACTTTGGTCATGTATAAAAGTTTGACTCGTTACTTCGGTAGGTTTGCAAAAATTCGCTCTTTAAGATAATTTGATTGTCAAATTTTCAATCAAACGGGTTGAATCGTTGAATTGAGATGCGGTTCATATCTAACAGTTTGATTGCCAACTTTTCAATCGTATAGTTTGAATCGGATAATGGAAATGGAAATTGAGAGTGCACCTGTGATCTAGCTCGTTTCTAACAGCTTGATTTTACTTTGGCAGTTCGTCACAGCTCAATAATGAAAAATCGGGTCCAGTGACGGAAGAGGATTTAGAGCATTTATACCGGCTTGTTGAGGAAAAAGATGGAGGTCCTGCTTGGATTCAGATGATGGATCGTTCTACCTCTACTATGGAGTATCAAGCTTGGCGTAGAGATCCTGAGGTAGCTTTACGTTCAGTACTTGAAATATTTCACAATGGATATGTAGTTTGATAGATGATTGGCTTATGGAAATGAGTCTGTATTTATTTTTGTTACTAGGATTTTTTGCTTATCATATTAGTGTGGAATATCATGCTTATGCACTCTTGTAATTGATTGGATTACTTTTTGGTGGCTTTGCTAGACTGGACCTCCACAGTACCGTAGCAGGACATTGTTTGAGGATGCCACTCCTGAGCTGGTGAGAGATTTCTTTTGGGATGATGAGTACCGATTAAAGTGGGATGACATGCTTATACATGCTGAAACCTTGGAGGGGTGTCCCACCACTGGAACTATGATGGTGCAGTGGGTGCGAAAGGTAAGGAGAACATTTTATTGTATCTTTAGATGCTTGGATTGCCCTCGTTTCATCAGCTTATGTTTTACCATGTTTTTTTGTGGCGCAGTTCCCCTTCTTTTGTAGCGATAGAGAATATATAATAGGCCGTCGTATCTGGGAATCTGGACGATCTTACTACTGTGTGACAAAGGTATGGGAATGCTTTTAGCTTTATTCAAGCTCCTTATCTGAAACTGGGGAAGTTATACATTTTTTCTTTCAACTCTTTTCTCTGGTTGAAAGGATTGCGCATTTTTATGCATTGGCTTTCTTGTATTTGTAGGGAGAAAAAATGAAGATTAGTTTTTAGTAAATATATGTGCTTGTACCTTTAGGTTTATATTGTCATGATACGTGTGAGAATATTTTGTAGGTCAGACCAACAGATGTAGTCTTCGTGGGATACTTGTTGCATTCTATCCACTTGCGCCATTGCAAATTAATGCTTTAGTTTGGATAGGTGCAGTATATGATGCTAGTTAAATGAAGTATTAAGATTTACTTTTCATAAATAAAATGATAGTTACTCTGTAGCGAATGAAACTTTGGCAATGTGAGGCAAGTCACTAGTTATTACTATATGCTGTAATTCCACCAGGTACTTACATCATTCTAATTGTATCCTTTTACTTGGCATCATTAGTGAACTGAGTCCAACTGCAATATAGAGGAACTTCTTGTGTCAGATTAAGAGCATAAATGATGGTTATAAGTTGGAATTGTTTTTCTTTTAGCTGGGTGTGCCAGTTGTGTTGTGATGTATTTATAATTAGTGTGTCATCTATAAGCTAGTTTTGATTTCTTAAAATTTCTGAATATGGAAATAACTTGTTTTCATGTTTTTTCTTGTCTTAGGGAGTACCTTGCTCCTCAGTGCCGAGGCGGAACAAACCTAGACGTGTTGATTTGTTCTATTCAAGTTGGTGCATTCGTGCAGGTAATATAAGTCTTACTACTATATATCTTTTTCATCATAAGATCAAACTGGTTTTGGTTATCTACTTGTGAATGAGAAGTTGAAAGAAAAACTGTGAACCTTCTTAAAAGAAGGATATCCTTCTTGGCATATAATGGGCAGCTTAAATTCTCAGTATTGCTCTGTGCTATTTGTTGTGGTCTTGGTGGAGTCAATCAATGACTAAGACGTGTTTTGATTGGATGAAAAACAGCTGAATCAAAGAGGGGAGACGGCCAGTTGACTGCATGTGAGGTGTTACTGTTCCATCACGAAGATATGGGTATCCCATGGGAGATTGCAAAGCTTGGGGTTCGGCAGGGCATGTGGGGTGCTGTTAAGAAAATAGATCCTGCCTTGCGTGTCTATCAAAAACAGAGAGCATCTGGAGCCCCACTCTCACATTGTGCTCGCATGGCCCAGATCAACACTAAAGTCAGTGCAGACTACCAGAGATGTTTGGAAAGCAGCACGGATAATTCGTCAGAGGTTGAAAAGCCCGAGAATAAGAAGGAGAGGAACATACCCAAGCTTCTAGTTGTTGGTGGAGCTATTCTCCTTGCCTGTAGCCTTGACCGGGGGCTCTTGACTAAGGCAGTTATATTTGGCGTAGCCCGAAGGTTTGCCAGAAATGGAAGGAGGTTGTGATTCAGAATGATTTTTGCATTATTTGAGAGATGCTTGCCAATTCTTTGTTGCCGTGAAGTGAGAAACTGCCCAATGGAGTCCTTACTTGCTCTGTTTGAAGAGAATGGAGGCCTGCTAATTCTTTTTCTATTGTTTGAGCTATAGAGCAGCTTTAGATTGGAAAAGAGGAGATGACATAGTTTGTACTGTACGTTACAGTTGGAGATGCCACTAAGGGATCTCATGCTCTAGAAATAACAGGAGTATTCAAGTTCTTTCACGTTTTCCCTCTTTTGCATATCTTCTGTAACTTCATCCTCTTGCACTGTGACTTGAAGAGACGATCAATAGAATATGATACATTTTTATTTCCCAGAGCACGACTAATTTCCTTAGAAGAGTTTGTGGTGCAGTTGTTAGCATTCACAAATATAGAACATATATATATTTTCCCCATCAGATAAATGCCTTTTCTAATAATCCAAATGAAGGTCAGCAATTTTTTATTAGAAATTTTGTAGAAGTTGATATTTTTATTTTTGAATTTTTATTCTAGAATTTAATTGGAGACAATATATATGGAGTCCAGGGTGTGTAAAATTCATGCTTTTAGTATGTATGATGTAATAACCCCAATATTCTTTTAGGGAGACTTATGAAATTTTAGTATGCATTGAGATTATTTATTGACTTTATTATTATTATTTTTATATAGTTTTGATTTAAAGGTTTTATCTCAAATGAATTGATTAGCTTAATAGTTTAGTATGATATGATCTTATAAATATATTATGAGTTTGAATATTCGTATAGACAAATTATATTTTAGAGTGATTTTATCTATAAGAAAAAAAAATTCAACAAAAAAAAAGAAAAGAAAACCTACGTTTAAAACCCTAGCCTCCATATATAGTGTTAGATATGTACTTTTGGTTCTAATGTGTTTTCAATTTTATCTCAAAATATAACCTAGCATTTAAAACTCCTTAAATTGACGTTGATTATGAAACTAGACATTATTTTTTTTTTTAGTTTTATTTTTCTCTCAAAATCTTTAATTTTCTCTTATCCGCCACTTATACACCAAACTCTTCCAAAAGTTAAACCTAACCTAATGGGTTCAAAATCCTAGCTAGCATCTTAAACACTCACAGCCGTTCTTTATATTTTTTTTCCTCTCATACGCCTCTCCCAAAACCACAGACTTCTCTCTCTCTCTATTGCAAACATCGGCTGCCTCACCTATCCCTCTCACACACAGCTGTTCTTACTCATTTTATTTTTCCTCTCATACGCCTCTCTCCCAAAACCGCAGACTTCTCTCTCTTCCTCTCTCTCCGTTGCAGCCCCTTTCAACCTCACGTACAAGTTATACTTTATTTCTTCCACTGCATACCTCGAATGGTTCTTTTTTTTTTTTTTTTGTTTCATATTCCTACCACTATTACCGTATATGGAGTAATGGTACGAGCCATGAGAATTGTTTATTTATTTTTATTCTTTTGTGATGATCTCATGAAAATTGTCTTTTGTGTTTTGTCTCTTATGAGAAAGCCTCTTTCCTTGCATGTATGTAGGAGTGGAAGTCTTACTATCACTTAAATATTTTTTTTAAAGCCATTTTTAACTTATGCCATAAAGCTATTTTTACATGTATGCCAACACTTGCATAGTTAATGCAAATTGATTTTTACAGACAACATTGTTCTTTTGAAAGCCATGGTTTTGATACTAAATACTACTCTTTTATACGGTAGTCTATATTT